>JARJDZ010005292.1:0-29259 GCA_030264555.1 Aleochara sp. GC000083 | reverse complement strand
TATTTCTTGTCAGTCATAATTCCAACTGCTTCCAAAGTGTAACTGCTGCTTTTAACAGAAGCATAGCATCCCATTTTATCTGATAACTACCCCGAATCGCGAGTTAAGGTATTTCTGGATCTTGCAGAGTTTCGGTACCACAACCAGTGTTATTTTTTCGTCAAAATACAATAAATACCGTTTGAATCATCCAAATCGGTCTAATAGTTGCGGAGATATGAAAATTTTTGAAAACTCGAGCGATTTTAAGAATTTCTTTTCATTTTTATCGCTACAAACTTTTTTTTCAATTTTTTTCTTTCAACGCAATTTCTGGCCTCCCCATGATTAAAAGGGCATAAACCCATACATTTTTGGAAAGTACTCATCGAGACCTACAATTTGGTTCCAATTTTAGCTTATATGGTCCAACGGTTCAAAAGGTATACGCAGTTAAAGACGCAAAAAAAAGCGAAAATTTTGCATTTTTGGGACCCCATTTTTCAAGTTCGGGAATTTCCCAGTCGCACAGAGATTCGGGGCCATGACCAATGTTATTTTTTCGTCAAAATATAGAAAATGTCGTTTCAATCATCCAAATCGGTCCAGTGGTTTCGGAGATATGAAAAAATTTGAAAACTCGAACGATTTTAAGAATTTCCTATCGCTTTTTTCGCTACAAACTTTTTTTTCAAATTTTTTCTTCGAATGCGATTTCTGCACTACCCATGACCAAAATGGCATGAACCCATAGATTTTTGGAAAGTACCCAAGAAGACCTACAAATTGATATAGACATTTGATATATTTAGTCCAACCGTTTAAAGTTATTCGCAGTTAAAGGAGCGAAAAAAAGCGAAAATTTTGCATTTTTCGAACCCCATTTTTTCAGATCGCGTAATTCCGAGTCCCGCACAAATTCGAGACCATAACCAATGTTATTTTTTCGTCAAAATATGGTAAATGCCATTTGAATCAGCCAAATTGGTCCATTAGTTTCGGAGATATGAAAATTTCTGAAAACTCGAGCGATTTTAAGAATTTCATATCAGTTTTTTCCTTACAAACTTTGTCAATTTTTTTCTTGGAATGCGAATTCTGCTCTCCCCATGACTGAAAGAGCATCAATCCATAGATTTTTGGTGAGTGTTCATCAAGACCTACAATTTGGCTGTACCTTTTGTTTAATTGGCAAACTCGTTTAAAAGGTATATGCAGTTGAAAGAGCAAAAAAATGCCAAAATTCTTGTTTTTTTTTGCTTGCAAATACGGTATAGAACAAGAAGAAAGCTTTATCCCAGTATTCGTAATGGTTTACTGCCCAGATAAAAATACTTTGTGGATGCGAAAAGAAGGAAAAAATTTATTGCAGCTTAGATTAATAACGCACCTGTCATCATCACCACTAAGATCCTTCAGATTGTACCGCTTTTTACATTTTTCGCCATAAATATTTGCTGTATCTCTTCGTTTCTTATTTCACTTTCATTTCCTTGTGGCCACATTTCGAAACCACTTTTATTCTGATTTCATGCGCGTCATTTTCGCGAGTCAAACAACAGCAAAATAAAAGTTTAGAGCAACATTTAAAAGTTTATTGTTTGGACGAGTCCTTGACGATTTTTCTCATACGCTACCAACTCGAACGTGATGATGTCCAGCAGATAGCAAGAGTCCACACAATATTTCTTATTATAAAGTGGATGAATGGCCAGTCATCTGTATAGATAAGATATGCCTGAATGTGTGTGTAAGTTGAATTGAACGTTTTACATCCGAAATTGCATTTTTTCCACATTGCTCACAGCTTTCTTTTCGTCCTTGCCCGTCGAATCTTCGTTGGTGTTTGTTCTTTCGTTCTTCGGTCCCATATTTATGCACATGCTCTCTCGTCGTATGCGTGTGAGTGTTTTGTGTGCGGAAGAGCTCGCGGCTATGAGCAGCTTTATGGTTGAATGGAGCTTTTAAGCGTCCTGTTTTGATCGCAATATGTGCGCGCCTCGTGCGCCCCGAGAATTCGATATTTTCGCGTTTCTTCCTTCAGGAGCGGGCGCTCCGCTCGCATCGCCAGCGACGATATTCCCTTTTCTTCCCCATGATTCATCCACATCCTCTCGTGTGCACTCGGCTATGAGGAATCACCATATCCAAAGATATTCAACAATATTTAAACGATCATCCGAGAACACAAAACGCAACTTATCGTATTTGAAATACCCAAAAAAGCGAAAATCGATGATCAATGACTTCCCATATTTTACAGCCTCATTTTTTTTCAAATATTATTAAATATTGAAAAACAGAGAGGAATCAGTGAAGCGTTGTCAATTTCAATTAAATTTCATCAACGCATCTCTCCGTCGGTATTTACATAAAAATGAATAATGCGCAGCAATTTAAATGTTTAAACAGCGAAATATATACCTTCCTGGTATTGTTCGAGTAATAGCAGCGCGTATATTTCTATATATTCTATTGACAAATGAAATGTAGGTACAAATGGACAATGAGTAAATCGAATGAATGAATGAAAGCTGCGCATTCGCCGCATGGCAAAATGGACATGAGTGCACCTAACAAATAAGTAACAACAACCGTTCGCTGTATAGAGCTGCAAATGGGAATCGGGCGAACGAAATAATAACAAAATGAAAATATAATTTATGAAACGCAATTGTGTTCGAACGAGGAGCGCACAATACGCAAGTATATGTAATGTGTTGTTGTAGGCATCGTCGATGCGAATATTCCTGCAGGATCAGACCGAGAGTATCATGGCTAGTGCGTGTCAAACATAAATACATTCAACAACATATTAACACAATACAATACAAATGTTTGCTGAATGTTACAAATGTTTCAGTTTGTTTGTATACCTTTTCGAATTGCAGCAATAATTTAATAAAATCAGAGTATATTAGATTTCTGCTTCATGTAGAATTATCTAGTTAAGTTACAAATTTATATTAAATGTTATTTTTAATTTAAATTAAAACATTGTCAAGTGAAATAACTCCAAAAAAATATTAATCTTTTTCAGTGCGTAGAATATTTCCAAGAATGAATTTGAGATACATTTAGAAATCAAAATCAACAATTTGATCAAAGAGAGAATCCAAAAAGAGTGAAGAAATACAGAATGAAGCAATAACGACGTTAAGTGTCATTGGAATGAAAATAACTGCAGAATGCATGGGAGTCGAATGAAGAAAAACAAAATGAATAATAAAAGGCAAGTCAACCATGAGGGGAAAAAATGTGACGATGAAGGCAACCGATGAAAACGATGGCAGGATGCACAAATACGAGGACGAGTCAAACAAGTGTGAACGGAGGCAATGAAAAAGAGCGGCCCCTGTCGCATATCCTGAAGGGCCTCCATCCACCCCCACACGAATCCATCGAGAGACGAGTATCAAAACGAGCTGCATCTGACCAACCCGGAAAGCGGACGGCAAACGGGCCAGTTCGTTAGATTCATATCGCTCGTTTCGCTTGATAACAGATATGTGCATTAGGATACATCTACAGGTTTGTAGCGGTGCCCGATCTGAATACGAGCTACTTCTGGATGTGGCGGAGTGCACGTGTATCGGGACCGGGGAGTGAAAGAGGATGAAAGGAAAACAAAACGAGGAAAACGAACTTGGTTGGCCTGACGGATCATGGCATACGCCAACGGGCGAGATAACGCGCCCGTTTGTCGGATGGGACGCAGAAAGAGAACGCGAATTGAGAGATACCGGGCCCGGGTTAAAGGTTGATTGGATTATGTGCTTTAAAAGATAATGTGTTTTATATACACACATCCGATCGTACGTGAATGTGTGCAACGACTACCGGTTTTAATGTTCTTTGAAACGGGTCCGGGTGTTTTTTTTTTGGTCCAGCCAGAGCGCGTTGAGTGAACACTCAAGCTGATATGCAAAATGTGTAAAGATGTGCGAATGTGATTCAACATTGGCAATAAATTAAATGTAACGAGTGCGGGAGATCAGAAATGTAATTATAAAAATGTGATTGTAATTATTTTTTTGCTCTTTTGCTTCAATTTCTGACATTTTCAAATTTCGGAATATCTCTATTTACAAATATGGATATGGGCCATATTTTTTTGCAAGAAGATTCAAATATCGTTTCAATTATTCAAATCGATCGAGTACTTTTAGAGAAATGTTTTAGGTATTCCCAAATTTACTAATTATAAAAAACAATTTCTACGACCTAATTATAAGAGATCCTTAATAAGGATAAGATTAATGAACAGATATGATGAACTGCTAAGATTGAACCAACAGGTTTAGTAAAGAATTTTAAAGTTTATAATCTTTCCTTAAAGGTTAAAAGTTCTCTTTAAGGAAAACTTGAGTCAATAAAGACCTTTTCACCTATTAACTCCTAAATATTTAATTATTAACTTTCCTGTAAGTTTTCAAGTTGTTTTTATCTGAGCTACTATAAACTTTGAATTAAAACGCAATACTATATTAATAATAAATAACATCTTAAATGAACGCTTTAAATTTTAAGAGATTCAACAAATATTAATTTAATAATATGGTATGAACTAAATACTTAGAAAATTTGTAACAATAGAATTAATATAACTATTCCAAATCATACTTGAAAAAAAAGTTCGATTATTGCTAAACTTTGTTGATAAAAATAGTTTATGACGCAGATTAAACTCAATATACAACGTCAAACAATTTGATTTTCTTATCACCAATTCTTCGCCTTGTGCGTAGTTTAATTCATAATTAAATTTAAACAAACCAATTGTTCAATCAGTTATCAACATTTCTTATCCACAAATATACTGTTTAAAACTAACAAGTGAAACTTTCCTAATTTGAATTCAACAATTGGAGAAATAGTTTTCTTTTTGGGGTCTACTTGCCAAATTAGACATTTTACCAGTTCTTCAACTAATGTTGTACATGAATGCATTACACAGAAAAAGTTGGAAAACACTGCTCTAATATTTCTTGCTTGATGAAGGCAAATATAAACGCAGTTTAATTAATATTTAGTGCTTGAAGTTTATTACAAAATTTCCTTGAACGAAAACCCAGAAACCAGCGGTTTTCTTTAACAGCGCATAAACAACGCACAATTATTGCAAATTGCCTGCTGATAACGTGAATGCAATAATTTATGCTCATTTCACAAAGTATCGAGCCAATTTAAAAATTAATTCGCTTTCTCAGGAAACTCAACGTCCGAACATGCAATTTCTTGTTGACCGCCATAAAATCAAATGTCACCGTGTCGCTAGAGCGACATCACCGCTGTTATTGTTGTTGAACAACCACAATGGCCGACACCAACAACAACAACAACAACAGAACAAGAGGTAGCACGAACAGCGCAACAAGCTAATAACAATTGTTTCACGTCATCTAATAATGACAATGTATTAATGCGCATTGTGCATAATATTATATCACATTATACATTATTCCGGTAGCATGTAAACTAATTAATAACTGAATGAGTGTATGATCTTGAAATTAATTCGGAAAATTTTGGGTTGGGATTTTAAAATAGATGCAAGTTCATGGTACTTGTAAGTGAATTCAATTGCGCAAGTCGGACAAAAACAAGAAAGTTGGAGTCATAATTCTAAGAAGCGCTGAAACGAGGAACTCAAATGCATGGGTATGACATTTAATTGTTTATGAACTCAAGGTTGCATCGTTGGCTGGCTTGTTACTTGCTTTAATTGAGATTTGTTTGGTGCGCTCGGAGCAGCACCAATCATCCATGCAACTTGTGCATCTAATTGTAAGTAGGAAATTACATGTAGAGCAAGTTGTGTATTGGGGTGTACATGAATATGCAAATGAAAGCCACCAAACCATCCAACATTCCAAAATTCAGTATCAAATTGTTATTTGTTATTTCAGGGCATCCTGAAATATCAAAGACTCAAGGTGGAAAATTTGAACCATATTTCATAGAGGACTTCAATTTCACTCCTTGGTAGCTTTCCATTTTAATGGGAAATTCAAGGTGAGTAAATGACTAAATTTAATTGCTACCAGCGTAAAATTATCATCAATTTCTCGACTATCCTGCAGGGGGACAGTTCAGCAGAATGTTAACCAACCGGTTGTTGGTCGCACATGATTTATAATGCGACGCGCATGCGAGACTGCCATCATTATTGTCATTTCGTAGATGAACGATTATGCAATGGGAGTGAGTCTCGGCGAGGCTC
Source organism: Aleochara sp. GC000083 (assembly GCA_030264555.1). NCBI lineage: Eukaryota > Metazoa > Arthropoda > Insecta > Coleoptera > Staphylinidae > Aleochara > Aleochara sp. GC000083. The sequence goes on along the minus strand of JARJDZ010005292.1, from coordinate 23,057 downwards.
CGTTAAAATAATTGCTTGCAGCGTCGTTTCGGTTCGTTGTTTCGACAGTGGCTCTCTAGCAGTTCGAGAATTGTTGTCCCCAGCTCGATGCGTGCACACCAATTTGACGAGGATGAAATGGAACGCGGAGTTGCAACAATAAAATGCGAACGGACACGCACAAATTTCAATGAAATTATGCGCGAATGCACTTGACAACCAACTATCCTCGTTGCTCGAGGACGACATTGTCGTTTGTGTTTCAATGCGACTCATAACTTTTCTTCAAATTATACTGCAGCTGCTGAATGCTACTTTAAACGTGATTTAATTCGAGATAAACTTAGATTTTCATCAAACTTGCATTTACGTAGCTTTAACTGTCATGGGAAACATTTTTGTAGCAATTTTATCATCATAATGATTGATAATCTTGTATGTTGACATTCCTATCTTCATGCATTTCTATCCTAATAATCCTGCATTTTTTAGGTTTGGTTTTTGAGTCAGTGTCTGATCAAAAATTAATGATAAAAACTTAGATCAAGGCTAAGAACAATAAACTTGACTCGAAAATACAGACAACTTTTTGCAAATGAGTGCAGTTAAAGCAATGAAATCCTTGAAATTTCTAGCTAATTATTGCATAATCTATCACTTAATCTCTAATTGTATCCTTACAATAAAAAACAGGGGTCTTGCATATTATTAACTACTGCAATAATAATCTAATAAATCATGTAAACTAAAATGTGTTTGTATCATACCTTTTTTATGTACTTATCTGTTTTTTGCAATTATTTGCAACTGTTGAATTTGGATAGAAGGCAATCGCAAATAGAATTAATGAATGACGCTTGTAATGAACGTCATTACTTCATGTTCATGTCTGACCTTCATGCATTTTGAACATGCATAAATCAATTATTTTCACTCCTCCAATGATTACTCATAAATGAAGCGTATTTTCGAATAATTGGAACTGGTATCTGAAGGAAATTATTTGAATTTACAGAAGAAAAATTGAATTGAACGATCCGTTTACACAAGTTTGAAATTTTAAGGAATAAGATGAAAGAAGGATCATAACATTTCTACCTTAGCTTGCAACATGTAAACCGAGGAATGCTAATTGAATAAAAGAAAGTGCATAGCCAAGAAGACGGGAAGAACTGAGAAAAACAAATAAATTCGCTTTATTAAGAAGATGAGAACAATGATTAGAGCGTAACGGTGAGGAAACATCCAGACGTATTCTTAGACGCCATTGACGACGACGACGAGGACGAAAATTGTTTCGAATCAATAAAGGCGCCTGCATAATTCGTTGCCTCATTCTTTTTAATACTCTCAAGTATTCGAGCTGATTGTAAATGTGCTTTCGCGTAACAAGCTCGTTTCGTTTGAACCTTGTCAGCGTCGACGAAGAGGCGCACTCTTCTTCGTTCGCATTGCAGAAATGTATAAATTCGCGAATATATCGAGGAGCAATTTCAGCTCAAAGTAAATAAGTTTAAATTGTTCAAATATCAATGGCATATCGTCGAGGAAATTGTTGGAAATTTACATATTTTAGACGAGTGCAAGGCTGATTGTATTTTCTTCCAATTTCCCACCGACATTTCCTTTCATTTTCATCTTTCGCATGTCCTTGTCAATTTGCATTTAATATAATATCATTAGAGTTTAGCAATGTTAATTAATAAGACAACAAAAGCTCAAGCTTTAAATTGAAGGTTGACTTAAATGATGACTTAATCTTCAATTAATATCATTTTCAAGCATATGTATGAATAAAAATTAAGATTAAGTCACCAAGAAAAATCCAAAACAAAACACATCTGAAAATTTAAACCGAAAAACTTCAACATATTATAAGAATACTTTCCATATAAAAATTCATTTGATGTTTATTATTATTGCTTTATATAACCCTACAGAAGCTTTACTCCATAAATACATCAAATTTTTAATAAATATTTATCCAATATTTATGCACCCAAAGCTGCTTTGCTATTTTCCATTCGAAGTATATGCACACTAGAATCTATATAGTGTGCATATAGTCCTCGGTGGAAAATAGTGGCATTCCAAGGATGGAAGCAATATAATAACGGCAGCGCGCGAAAATGAGACGGATTTATACATATTGGCATAAAGCAGGATGAAATTGCCGACAAGAAAACATGCGCGGTGCGAACGATGAGGTGCATTTCTAAAAATGAAATTCAAATGCGAAGGCGAAGAGAAGAGCGCTCGGATGCGCGCACGCGAATATTTTATGTTTTTGTCGTCATTATTCGCACACAAGCCTCAACGCTACTTAATAAATGCATAATTTCAATACTTGCAGCAATATTTTTCAAATTTGCATTGCGATTTTATTCCGCACACGAATCGCCCTCATTCCACACAGAAAAGGAAGCAATTTTCATCATTTCGCAACGAACTATATTTTAGATTACAGATTATCTGGAATAACATCCATTCCCTCGATTAGGTCATCTTTTTGATATGATTGAGCAAAACCATTTGGGTGGTTGTTTTCAGCATGTAATGAAACGGGTCATGGACTGAGCTATTAGTTAAGCATTAGTGAGTTAGTTACAATTCGACACTGCAATGTGTTTTACGATCCCAAGTCAAATTTGGCTGTCACGTGTGACTGTCACGTGACAGTGCTGAGAATAAATTAGCTATCGAAGTTTGAGCTATTAGAGTAACCATGCAAAAATATATCCAGGGAAGCATTGCAAATTATTTTTAAGCAACAGCAGATAATCACAAATTGTGACTCATTGGACTCTATATTCTGGTTCAAACTTTCAATGATAAATGATAATTACAAGATAATTTGAATATTTCAGAATGGTAACAAACTAAGAAAAATAATGGTGAAAATAGATGGCCTATACGTCAATAGCATCACCGACATGAATCGCAATACGTTTAATCATCACCATTGATCTTATTAATAGCCCAGTCGAATGGACATCGTCCATTTAATTACTTAAGTCATTACAAACAAGTTGCCATATTGCACCACCATAAATCGATGTCACTCCACGCAGATATTTTACTGGCTCGCATTTTTTGCACATAATTTCAACGCTTTCTTTTTTAATGACGGAAATTGCATAATTTAGATCAAAGTTAAAATTATTTATGTATGCACCTTACAGTAAACACCTCTTCACACAAATATCTCAACACCTTCGAGTCAACATCAACTCCGGAAGGCTGGAAGTTGCCATCCACATCTGCCCAAACGCAGGTTTGAACTTAAATGAGGCAAAACAACAAGTGCAAATGTGACGAGCGTTGCTCTTCGGATGAAGATGGCCCAAAGGGGACGACTGCGTCCAAAACGAGCAAATCTCAGAGCGGTCAACATTCGACATATTCGTGCATTTATATCTAGAGGCTATGTGTCTCTCTAATGTTGTTTGAAATTAATACGCGACCGAAACTAATTATAAACCGACGTCGCTTCGTTTGCATGTATGGACGAGGAGCAAAATGCCAAAAGTGAATGACGATGCACGGCGGCCACGTGGATGTTTTCACTGTTTTGCAATGTACACTTTAAGCTGGGTGATGCTGAGAAGGAAATTGCAAGGAAAACAAGAAATTTGAGTGCTAATGTCATTCAAAAGAAGACCATCTTGAAAATTTCAAAAGCCTTAAGTTTTGTTCCATCTAAAATTTTGTTTAACTATTGCAAATTGTTTTTAAGAATCAGAAAGTTTTTCTCTAAATTTAGATGGTTGGTTGTAGATGATATGACCTAGAATTACAGATCAGAGGTAAAGAATCTGGAGATATTGAAAACCGAGCATAATTGAAAACTCGAGTACATCTTAGCACAAAAAATAACAACCAGGACTTTTCTCCGAGTAAAGAATGGTCGAAGAAGACGTCCACACCCCAACTATCCATCCACCATCATCCATACCCGTCAGCCTCCCTTCGCCATTGCCGCCGCCTTCGTCGATATCAGCTCCGATAGTTTCTTTCAATTGGAAAAGACTAAGTTATTGGCCCGAGAAAAACGCACACACAATAAACTCGTATAGCCGAGCTCGCCAGACCCAGTTCGAGGAGGAGGAAAAGTTTTAAAGGTTTATTCGGCTTCGGCTTGTCTTTATGGCATTCATTGTTTGCTGCTACTTGAAAAGCTCCACTCGGTACTTTTCCTTCTCCTTCCACAGATATATCCTTCAAGTCACACACAACCCTGGAAAACTCGCCCTCTTCGCCATGGATGGCGCACGAGGCAAAGCTGAAGAAATGATGCTACTTTTTCGAAAATACTCCTCTTCGCTGTAAGAAGATATAATACTTGAAAACCATCGCGTTACAAAAATCTCGCCGGATCCATCTCGTACGCCGCATGCTCGAGAATGTGGTAGTGGTAAAAATGGAAAAGAAATAAATGTCAATGCCGGATTGCTGCAATCGCAAGCAATTTCCGATTGGTCTGGATTCGGGATTCGAATGAAAAGCTTTCCACTCGAATACTCTCAGCCTCGCCCATCGTGCGTTAAAACTAATGAAGATCATTTGCGACGATTTTTAAATAGTTTCATGTATTCATCGATTTCGAGTTGTAAAAGGTATAGAATTGATGGGAGTTTACAGCGGAAATGTTTTGAATAGAAGAGTTGCGTGTTGAAAGAGCGTATTTTGAATAAAATAGTAGGTTCTGTGACATTCTGTAAGGTCTTAATATTTTTTGTCATCTACAATTATGTAGAACATTAATCACTTGCTGCAACGTATAAAGCTTCTAGTGAAAAGCCATAATTAATGTCAGAGACGGAAACTATAAGTTTTGTGTAAAAAACACAAACATACAAATTTTTCCACCTTGGTACCAATTACCTCACATTTTCTATACAAATACCCAGAAAAAATTCTAGTTCAAATTGTTGGGGCATACTTCAGAAAGTTTTAATTAACTCTATAACAGTAAAAATCACCATCAAACTTACAAACCCAGAAATCAAATCACAGAATGAAAATGAACCCATACCTGAAACAAATATAAAACCCATCAGTAAAATTTTTCAACTAATCTTTTAGAAATTAATTAATCCAAAAATTTTAATAAGACATCCCAAAATTTTCGCTCATCTCTTGGAAATATTCCACCTTCCTAGTAAACTGTAGTATTTTAGTGTTAAAGCGAGCGTATGGCAATGAATGAGTGCACAAAAATAGTAAGTACTTATTCCAATGTGCATTTCGCAATTTCGTCCTCCACGCGCGCCTCCCAGAAAGTTACGACCGAAGCCAGAAGAAGTGCAAGTAACATTGCGGCGTCGTAAAACGCTTGCGAACATTTCGTCGCCTTTTAGAACTTCCGCGGGGAGGACGAATGTCTGCATCTCGGATCCTCGTTGAGCTTCACCAGCCACCGCCATCAGCCACCTTCATGAAGAGCTCCTCTTCGTGCCTCAAGTACAATAATAACACTCCAACGAGAAGTGATAGAAACGGAGGAAGGATCGGAGAAACAAAGATGCCAAGCAGTCATCCATCTGCATACGGAATGCTAGCACATATGAGAAGACTGGATGAAAACGACGGTGGCTCACTAACTTTGACTAAATCTATTGTTATTGCGTTTTTACTTTCGGTCGTGGGTCATAAAGTTTTACTTGGCGCGAATTATAAACTATAAACTGTAAACGGTTCCAGCTTTAGGGGCAAAGAAATACTTACAGTTGATGACTTCAGAAAGCAAGTATATCGAGGTTCTGAAATTTGTTTTTTTTTCATGACATTTCCAAGTTAAGTATGATTTAGTGCCACCTTTGATTTAGTTCTGTCCTTACAGATTCAGTATTTTTCTATTGGTTTTGGTGCATAGGAAGGAAATCTTATAGGCCCACTGAAAGGTATCAGAAAAATGGTCTAACAGAAGATTTCTGTAAAAATTGTGGTAACTTTTGTGAAATTAGTATCTGTGAAAACTTTCTGCTGATAGGAGATCTAGTTGACAAAATAAGACTAAATGCTTGTAACTGTATGAGGACTAAAATTAAAAAATAAAAGTAAGAAAATGCGGAAAACCTGGCCAACAACAACATTGATTGATAACGGCAAAGTTGTGCACTTTTATAATGTATAATTAAAATGCGACGTGCACGTACATGGTGATTTATCATTGTGTCACGCTGGATTTTTCAGCGCAGTCCAACGTGTTGCCTCTTCTGGCCGAAATGCACGTTGGAATATGTAGATTGGATACGAGAAAGAGCTCTCTGGTTCTGCTTCTGCAATCTACGCAACGTTGGATAGCGGGAACGAAAATTGAAAAACGCATAGTGCTCGCACTAAAACAAGCGTTAAATGACCGCATACGGTTTTTCCTCCATCTCACCATCAAAATATTCTGCATACGAGATATTTCTGGACTAATTTCATGCTGGAAACTCATTGATTCTTTACGGAAATTTAATTTCGCTTATCCCAAAAGCAAAACCAACCAAATGTAAACTAACACTCGTTTGATAACATGAGAAGACCCATTAGAGATATTATTAACGTAATCCCTCGATTATTCGCAGGTAAAACGAAATCAAAATCCTTCAAGTGTTAATAGCTTGTCATTCTGCCACCCGATTCCCTCGCGCCTTCGCCAACACGTGGAAATTGAATGAGCAAGTAAACTGCGAAAAGGTCGACGAAATCAATTGCCATGTTGTGGGTTGCTCGCATTTGGCCATCCTCCCTCCATCCGCAACATTTGCGGTAATATCGGAGAAAGTGAAACAATGAAAGACTGGAACTGTTCGTTTAATTTCCTGCCAAACGCGCCCTTCGTGAACGCGTTCCCCCTCATCGCGACTGCCAATTTCCTGGTTACATTTCCCTAATAGACAACCCGCCAACGTCGTCCAAATACCAGCAGTACCAGACCGGCAAAAAAAATCACAGACTCACCATGGTTGCTGCTGAAGAAAACTTCGGAATAATGCAGCGCCGTCTCCACCCAGAGAAAATGAGATATTTATAAAGTTATCTATCGTTCGGCAAACGCAAGCATGCAAGCAATTTTCCATCCGCGCGCATCAACAACATGCCGAGTGGATCCTGTCTGGATGCTGCATTGACGTGGGGGACCGAGCGAGAAGAAATGTGGTGTGCTTCCATTGCGCATCCCAGCGAAATGTGGAGGTTATTGGCAGGTAGTTGCCTTGCCAAATCAGATTTAGATGCTGTGATTGCACCGAGTGCAACGCGTGCAATTCTCCGTCCGCAAATCCGTAAGTAGTTGTAGTTATAAATTTTACTGCAATGCAGGTTAATTTTCTCGACGGTGCTGATGTTGCTGATGCTACTTCTCTTCGCCTCTGCACACTCTGTTTGTATCTCTAGAACCATCCATCTTCCGTGAGCTTGAAGATTTTCAAAACGATTGGAGACTCCAAAAATTGTACAGGATCATACAAGAGGTACCAAAATAATGCTGAAGAACCAAGAGGCACAAACTATTTCTCCTAGAAGACCTGATAATGTGTTGAAGGCTTAGGGCAACTGTACGAGAGGTTTGAAATTTGAAACACCCTGTGTAAGTATGTGGGCACACATCAAACAATTCAGTCACGAAAAATGAAGTTAAAAAACGAAGGAAGGAATTCATATCTAGATGACATAAGTAAGCAACTCTCCAAACTTCAGTACTACTGCAGTCTTAAACAATTTCAACACAATTGAATCCAAACTGTACATTTACAATGAGAGTTGCTCCTCAAGACCCGACCACAACGGACATCCTTACTGGTTGATTCCTTCTGGTGCAGTGTTAGTTTAAGAAAACTGCAAACTACATCAAATTCATGTGCAATGTCCTCATCGAGCAAACTCCCACTTCCGATGTCCAACTCCTCATGCCAAAAACTCATTCTCTGTAAGACACGAGTGACACCACTCTTTTAGTTTTCTTCGCTTGGTGTTTCTTGGCTGTCCTGCCATCGAAAGAGTCGTTGGGCGTCGCGTAATCAGTCGTGGCGTACACGAACAACATCATCCATTGTCTTATTATTACTTTCGATATAAACTCGATAAAACCGGAGGACCCGACGGACGGGACAGGTCTGGCAAGAGCATCGCAGCAAATCATGTGGATTGGAGGCATTAGTGGTTGATGATTGTCAAGAGAAATTTCGCTGGCTGCTTGCGAGGATGATGGGCAAAGCTCCTCCGTTCGCGATGTGTATCCAATAGAGCGTGTGCCAAACGAAGGAGACATAATGGAAAAGTTTAGAGACAATGTCATCACCGTTGCAATCAGGGTATTGATGCAATTATTGCTTTTCTTTGGCGCAAGCGAAATTTATTCAATTACGAACTTGTATCCAAGTGTGCTTCGTTTTCGAGAGGGGAGTTTTCATGAAATTGAAGTTAAGGATCGATAACTGTATCCTATCGAGTTCTTAAATTATGTACATCTGAATTTAGGATGTCTCCATCATCTCGGGCCAAATTTCAGATGATGCAAATGATTTGCAGAACCAAAACTGAAGAATACCTAATTTCTGGCTCAAGGTCAGAAGCAAAGATGTATGTACTTTTGAAGGTAGAAAATGGAAGCTGAGAAAACATTTAGGAAAACCTCGAGTTTCATAACTGTTTGGATTGATAAGATGCGGCAATTTTTAATCAATTTTAAGGAAACCCCAAAGAAAAAGCAATTCAATATATTCCTCCCAATAAGCCTGCCTGGAGGATTGCATAAGCATTCGTTGTTTATTCTGGGAAAAAGCGAGTTCTTCTGAATTGCGTAGCAAGCGCACAAACTAATGAAATTCAAATACGAACACGAATACGAAAACAACCAACAAGTTATTTCTTCTTTCGCATGTAATATCCCGGACAGCCCCCATGCGGGCGCATCGGCAACGCACTCGGCTCTCCCAGAAGAAAAGCAGAAACCGACGAAGGCGTCCTTCGCCTTGAAGGAGATCCGCGGAGAGAATTTCATCTCTCAAAGAATTTCGCAACTTTGGCGCCGCTATTGCTAGTTTTCCAAGTTCTTCTTTCGCCCTCGTCGGGCTACAAGTTGCAGCAAAGCGCACGCTGAGATCCATCTGCCTGTTAAGTCGCATATAAAGAAATGCACGCGCAAGAAGCCGCCTTCGAGGGCGATGTCTGCCTTCATAGTTGCGCCAACCGAAACAACTTTGTTTACATAATAAATGCAATCAGACTCCTTTTCAACCTTCGAACCTTCAAATGTACGCATATTATATTTTTCCTGAATGCAATATTATAGTTGCGGCAAAATGCCTGATGGCTTGCTGGCTGAAGGCTGTATGAATGCCAAAGATGAGTTGAAAAGAAGTTTGCATCTCTTTCAATTCTCGATGAGGAACTTTTTCACTCTTTGAGTCAGCGCATGAAAGAACATTTCTGCAGCATGAAGATGAAGATTTAATTTATCCAAATTATGTCTTGTGCTTGAAACTTTACGAAACGCTGAATCTTCTAGCATGTGTACAATTAATGAATGATAAGTAATTAGAGAAATTGTAGCCTTTTGTTGACTGATATATGAAACGACCAAACAACAAAAGTGACCCACAGCTCTAGATAAATACAATTGCATAACGCAACAAGAATGTTGCACGCTGAGACTTTGAACTCGAATAAGTAGCGTTCAATATATCGATGAATCTATCCCGTTTTCAGAGTTCGATCGAACTCTCTGAGTAGATATGATCGTTGTATGGCAAACAAAGTAAAGTACAGTCGGTTTTATTTGCTCCTCTATTCTGCAATTGAGTATCCGTTTTTAATACAGTCATATGCATCATTACTGTATGCTGATTGGTGATGGCGCGTTCGAGTGATTGTCCCAGTTAGTAATTGACTTGAATTCGTTGTAATTAATGATTGATGATTGCGCGCGTAGTATGTCATTGCAGCAATGATGTTATAATACACGCCAGTTCAATTATACGTTTCATGCATTTTTGATTGAAACCAGCAAGCTCAAAAATTATTCACATACTTATTTCTACATGCGGCATAATTCCAATTAGTAGATTTCCCGTTACCACAGGGTGATACTACTTCAATTACAATCTTAATTGGATTTCCAAATGTAATTTTCATAAACATAAAATGTTCAGTTTAAAAATCCACTGCATTATGAATTCCGAATAGAACTGCTAGAGACATCTGCCATTAAACTCTCGAACTTTTCGCGCAATAAAACGTGCAAATTAAAATTTTGCTGATTTCGAGTCTTACAAACGCAACACTTAATCCTATATTTTCATGGCAATATATTCATTTACAATGTATGGTAAAAAAACCAATGGAAAGCATCTCCATTGGAAAACTTCACCGTCATCACTTTTACTGCACCGGCTCAACTGTAGCAGAGAGCCAAGAAAAAATACAAAAGAGCTGAAATAACATTAAAACCACCAAACGTATGTACATTTCCAACTTGAGTGCACATCAGAAGCTGAAACGAATGAAACGAAACGAGCGAACATGCCGAACGGGAGAACGAACTGATTGTCCTTGTGTAAATCAATTCAATCAAACAATGTTTTTATGTCCGTTCATCCATTTGTTTCAATCGCGGCACATTGCAATCGCCGATTTATTTGTGTGTTGCTGGTTGAACGATTTCGTTCATTCATTCGTCGGGGCCGAGGCATACTCGCTCAAATCATCATCATCATCAAACAAAGCCCAAAGAGAAAATATTTTTAGAAAACAATGCATATGCTCATATACGTCCTCCTATACGTTTGCAATGCAAAAATATGTATAATAGACGTTGCAATCAAGTGTAACAATGTAACTTTAATTTATTTTTTTACCGGATGGAATATTACCAAGCACGATCAATTGTTGAAATTTTGTAATAACTTTGGCAATTGCCTTTATAGACATGGAAATGTATTTTGTCCAACAAAGTATTCATGGTAATCTTCCATGCTGTTTGAATATTCAACCGAATGCTATTTAGTTATTTAACCAATTGAGTGAGCGCATTAGATGTTTTTCAATTGATTTGTTGTTGCAATTGATTAATTCGGCATCAAATAACAAATAGACCGACTAGTAAATATTTAAAAAGTCGTAAATTGTGATGAGCGCTTAATCGATTCCATTACTAATAGCCACACAATATAAACGAGCACGAGTAAATCGAATGGTCTAGTTTAAAAATCGATAGAGATCTTCATCACTATTCGTGAAGACGTATCGCGCTGCATCATACACACAGATTGAACGAATTGAACGCAATTACATTTATGGATTGAGCACAATTTCAAACCGTTCATCAAATTCCATTCGTTTTTAACACATGTTGGCGCTAAATGCGAATGCAATTGAAGTTATAAAATATTCAATTGGTAACCGAATAATATCAATGAATCCATCACTTTATATGATCCAGTTAAAGTTGGTCATGGCTGGAAAAGTTTGGAATTTAATTTTTGAATTGTATTTGCATCCTTGATCATTTTTATTGATTGGCTTCATATTCAACTGTTAAAACTGAAAACTTTTACTCAGTCGACAAACTGAAATGATGAATTACCCATTGTATGATTTTTGATCACTGCTTTGCTGCGAAATTGCTTAATTAGATTAAAGGTACCCTTCAGGGTATATCATTAAATAAATAAAATTACTTATTAATTTCGTAATGCAAACTTAATCTCCCATTTTGCAGGATAAATAATTGCATGTGATCGTTGCTATTTCACATATATTTTTATGTTGTGCCCCGTTTCGCCCCAAGCCCCTATGCGCAATCCCATAATGCAAAAGCCAATTAATAAAATTGCTTTCCGGATTGGATTTACCCTGTCCCAGTCCTACCCTATCCTTTCCCATCCTATTCCAGACCATATTCACTGCTGACCATCGGCGGTCAGTCAGTCTAATAGCGGAAAGTAGCGCGAATCATCAGCATGATGATGATAGTGCCAACGTATATAAGTGCAATAACAATGAAGGTGTGTCCAATGTCCATACACTCTCCTAATGATAAGTCTATTTCAGTGAGTGCCCAGCAGTATTTTATCCATGCGCATCTTCAGCCAACAAGCAGCAACAAACGCCATAAAATATAATGAAAAACTGCAAGTGAAACGAGCGCTACTGGTGACAAGCTGGATGAAATGGCTGGTGATCAATTCGATACGCGTCATAACTTCCCAACTATTATCGTAAATAAATTAAACTAATAACAACAAAATGCTCTAAGTGCATCCTCACGTCTTTATTGGTTCACTCATATTCTCTTACTTTCTGATATAGTTTCTCTTGTAAATTAAATATTTGAAGTTTTGTATTTGTATATATGAAAGATATTTTAACTACCAACTAACAAATTGATAAGTTTATTTATTCATTGAGTTTAAAAAGGCTTAATTTGAAAATCAATTTCTTTAATACGTAAATCTTATTAGGACTTTGTGAAAGGAACTTTTACCAATGACACTTCCCTAGAAATACAGGAAATATATGAAACCTTAATATCGAATGGAGTCTAAATATAAAACAAAACAAGTCCATTACCTTTCAAGCACACCATTCATACACAATTATGTAAACTTATTGCTATTACGTAAATCCCTAGAACCAGAAGAATGACAATAAAGCGCAATCCTTCGAGGAGCTAAGCAAGTGCACTCAGTTATTAGTCGCAATAATAACATTCAATCCGTGCGCACTGGTTCGATACAACCGCTAATTTAATACGAACCCGATTCGCGAATGAATAAAATATCCGAAAGCACTCATCGTATTATCACAACGAATTCCGAGTCCGATATGCACCGTTCAATAATTTAGCAATGCAAGCAGGTGCTGCAATATTATCGGACTTGTGAGTGTAAAACGAAACGAGTAATTACGTTGCAATGACTCTACATGATTCATGCCGCCATCAGCATAGAAATTGATTCCTGAGATTTAATTAAGATTTGACAGGGCCGTTAACACACGATGTTTCCTTTGTGGGGCACCTCGTGCATGCAGGTAATGGCAATAATGCATGGATCGAGGCAATGAGGAGTGCATTTTATGTGTACCAACTTCAGGACTTGTTGGTATGTGTTCGGCGAAGATGGGAAACGCGCAAATAAACGTACAAATGCATGGGAATGGAGGCGGCAGTGGCGCGAACATCATAAACATCGATTTAAATCGTGTAACGCTTAATTTTAACAACTCCTTTATTACCGTAAATCCGCATATGAGAGAGTGTTGCCTCGCGCGTTTAATTTGTATGCTGTGTTACTCTCTTTGCTCATTTTCTTTTGTAAACAAACATAAAAGGTGCGTTCGGTAATGTGCTCAAATTATATTCATGTAATCAATGAGTGGATTTAATTAGTTCCGGTTTTTTCTACGTTTGGTAATTTTGCACCACAAATTTTTCTGGGTATGAATATTATGAGTTACCATGAATATTTGTACAAAATTATACTTTTTTTCATAAGAAAAATTGCCATACATATAAGAGCATCCCATAATTGGTTCATCATTCTTCCAGATCATCATTGTAATGTTCCCAAAAAATAAAGTTTGTTTGGTTCTAGTTATCAAATTATCATTTTGGAACTTGGTTTTCGTAACTTTTCTATATTTTTATTGGACAATATGTAATAATTTTATGAATTCTTCTGTTTGATCCAGTACCACCTTTGCTGTTCCTTCCAACACTTTTTGAATGGATAAACCTTCAATTCCAAAGAGCAAGTCAACCAAACTATCCAAAAGTTCTTCCAGCCCATACCAACGACATTTGACAAGAAAAGAATTGATACTACCATGAATAATTGTAGTGAATATATAATAATGAAATTGAAGAGTCTGGAATAGCAACTTTGAAAAAAATGAATGCACCAAAAATAACTTGATAACTTGGAAGCGCAACTTCAATTATCTTCAATTGTACGAAACGTGGAGCAGCTCGAAACTTTATAAAATTGAATTGAACCATTGGGCTAGGCTGATAGGATTGGCTTGATGGCGGCAGCGCCGGCAGAATGGATGGGAGCGCGATGCACATTCGGTTATATATTTGTTGTTCGGCTAGGTGAGCTGCAACAGGAAGCGACGAACGATTTATTATTGAATGAAGCATCGATGCATCGCATTTCCCTTCCCGCGCGCTGCCATCACACATCGAATCGAATCGAATCTGAATCTCGATTCATTGCATCCCATTCGCATCGCGTTGTTGTTGCATTGCCAGCCACTAAGTGTCGAAATGGGCACGCCGCTTGCACCGCCTCCGCCGCCGCCGAAGCGATTTTAATTACGTCGGATTATCGTACGTTTATTATCGACATATAGAGGCGACACGTATACAAATACGTGCGCAAACAACGTGCCACCGCACGTCGGCCTCTATTGGAAATCAATTTATGGTAGCGCTCCTCTCTTCGTGCAGACGCACAATTTGGAAAGAGTGCAGCACATGATGCATGCATCAATTGGCCGGGATTGTTGCATTCGCTCGAAAATCCCACCTTTCGCCTCGTTTGCGATTTTAAAACAACTGCCTGTAAACAGCCCATCGAGGTTATCAACCGGACAACAACAATTTGTATGAAATTTTGCTATCTTCAAATATCCTCGAGTGATGAATGTTGATGGACAAATAATGACTGAAGATATTTCGGAAATAATCATCAGTGATTTGTAGAGTTAAAAATATGTTCTTGGATGTCCAATGAGAATTAGTGAGGGAACTTGAGTGAAGTATAAATGATCTTTTTTGACAGTTTCCTGTGTTTGCTTTTGGGCCTTCATCTTCTGGCATATCCGTTTCAATATTTCAAACGTCCTTTCTTATTTGTAGTAATACAATCTGACATTTCCATCTTTCTAATTTCATAACTACTTACACACTTTTGGACCCTCTTAGAAGTCAATAAACCATAGGAAACTCACCTGAAACAAAACAAAGTAATCAACATCATTCTCCTTCTCAGGTAAATAATAATCTTTGTATAGTTCAATAAGAGTTGAGGAAGTAGTTTGGATTACAAATAGTTTCTTGAGAGCGCACTCGCGAGTGGGAAATTTGCATGTTTGTGCAGACATACCGCAAAATTGTGGGCCAACCGCTTGAGTACTGAATGACGTGTGCCCTCATGCAACTTTACGACTTTTAATAATAAATTTAATTAATCACAAACAAGCGAGCACTCACATGCCATACCACCCAACTATATTAAACCGTGTGTGGCACATATTTCGCATCTGTGATGCTCGAGGAATCTCTTTAGCATTACTGGTATAAAAACTGGATGTAAAATTCAAATTAATTTCGAAATTCTGGGCTTAGTGGATGATCCACCATCAAGAATGAAAAACTGAGGATAAACTCGATGAAAATGAAAGTCTAAAAAACTTGGTTGAAAACGAAAATCTTAGAAACCATTTGCATCCCATATATTAGCCAAGAATTGCAACAAACATACGACCGACAAACAGCGATGATTATCGTGCATGCAAAGGAACTGCGATTTTGTTAGATGCCATAGAGATATATGCGAAGCATAAAATTATAAATTTAGTTGGTGCGCACATAATAAACGTGTGGCGAAACGAAACGAACGACTTGGCATTGCGGAAAGAAATCCGAGGATCCGTGGAAGTCGCAAGGAAACAAGCGCGCAGAATGTCTATACATAAACACAGACAGCCATATGCAATTACACGCAGATTGGTAACGAATCCAAACGGACCGAAACCAAATAGAAGACAGCGAAACTTCGGAAGATATGCGCACGGATAAAGGGGACATTCCTTCGAAGGCGGAAAGGAAGACGACGATGGCCCAAGTCGGTCGGCTTCCAACTTTGACTGCAACTTGATTCGAGTACATTTATTCCTCACGAGTGTGTCATATGCGCTCGCTTTGCGCAACCCTTTTGAAGGCAACATGTGTACGATAAGTACGTCCGAGAGTTTTCCGCAAGTTTAGCCACTGTATAGAATTTTCTTTTGTGGCTCGTGCGGTGCTGGTGTCACCAGTCTTTGTAGAGTGGAGGCGGTGGCACGAAACGACAGCCTCGAAGAGAAGTTGTTTTCCCCCAGAAAACACACGCCAACGAAAGGTGGTGAAATTCTTGTTTTCCGATTCGTGCATGTGACACTAACACATGTAAGTATTTAGGTGTATTATTTATGTATGGATAGACAAATTGAATTTTGGCCCAAGTCTTATGGGTTACCAATAATATTCTCAACATTAACCTTCCAAATGATAATGAGAAGTTCTGAAAAGTTTGAAGTTTCTATAGTCTCATAGAAAATTGAATTTGAAAATGAGATTTTGCAAAATCTTTAATTGACCATAACTTGAGTTCTACTTGGTAGTATTTATTTTCACAAAAAGCAAAAAACAAGTGGAAAGCCAAATTACAATTTTCAACATGACTAACAAGATTAGGACTCATTAGTCCTCCCGATTCCCAAATGCACACAAAATAGTTGGATCCTGACAGAATTCATAAATGAGGGAGCCATCTGCATACGCAACCACGAGTGAAGCATCCAGCAACATCCAGCTAGTGCATTCTGCTGTAAACTATATTATATGAGGATGTGGTGTCCTGTGTGTCGGACACATTCGGCGGGGGCGGCAGCCCAACACGTCACACGCATACGAGAGATGCTCTCAACTGAGTAGGCAAATAGGCGAATAGCCGAATCAATCATGTTAATTATGGACAATTTTGTGGACGAATTTACTCAATACACATTAGATGGGCGCACACATATTGGCCACGTCGCTCGCACAGCAACCAGTTGCCGCCCCCGGCGCCCAAATTCGCACACATGCGCGATTCTGTGTACAGATGCGAGTACTTATTGGTCGTACTAGCCGTGAAGGGATATATTCCACCTGCAATTAGCTCTTAATTGGACAGCTACTGCGACATTTACTGCCAATGCTATGTGCCCATTCAGCCGCCCCCGTTGACGAGCCAGCTCCGAATTCTATTTGGATGACGGCTGTTGCAAACGTCCGAACGAGTTGCAAAACTGAATTTTCCCATGCGGATAGATAACTTTTTCGCTGTTGAATTTTTGCAATAAATACCTCAATTTATTTGGTGCAATCTTGCATTATCCCATTCTGTTTGAAAATCGAATATTGCAAGGAATTTATTTGGTGGATAATGAAATATTTCATATTTATATGAACTATGGTATTTACTATATTTCGGTGAATTATTTATTCATCAATTTAATTAATTAAATAATCATTATTGCGTGCATAGAGTATTTATTGCTCATAAATATCACATTTCAAATGGAAATATTTCATCATGAGCCCTACAGGCTTTTTAATTGAAGTTGAATTGCTGATGGACTTATTTTCTATTTTCGGATGTATTGTACTTCAAAATGATTTTGGGGTGTGATAACAATCGACATCGAGAATTCTTTATTTTACTAAAATCCATAGACAATAAAAGAATTCTTATCAGACAAACTGTCAATCTTCCTAATTCTGAAATTATAATTTCTCCTTATTATGTTGTCAAACGTTAGATACATGAAACAAAAATTTCATGAGACAGTTATCGATAACAAAAATTGAGGTGTTTTGATATACTATTAATTTTCAATTTTGAAAAAATCCTTCCAGGTTCCAGGTTTATTCACCTCAAAGAACAATTCCCAAAACAAATGTACTTCATACTCTCCCAGAACAGTAAATTGCAACATGCGTTTATAACAAGCATGTTACAAAACACACTTCATTCATTCATGCGGTTTAGTTTGTTGGCCCTAACAAACGTCCGCGTCCTTGTTTTTCGCGATCGCGTTCAATGCGCCAAAACATGCGCTATTCTTTATTACAGGTACCAATTTTTCGAAGCACGACCAACCTGCAGACCACAAACGCATTGGAGATCAAACAAAGTATGAGTATGAGTTGTAGCACGCAAACGCATGGCATAATTTGATGGCAAGGTATGGTGCAACATGACATAACGTCACACGGTTCCACCATCATACAAAAGTGAATATTGTACCATGTTTGCTGGAAGAGATCCATCGAGAGGTACGACGATACATGTGACGACAATTTAGTAATTTGTAAAACTCGTTTTCCGGTCGCGCGCGCTGTTTTATTGCTGCGCTGCGAACCACATTGTAGACATGTTGAATAGAGACCAACAATAAATATTACAACAACGTCGAGTAGAAAAACGCATACGTGATGATAGTTAGTTGCGTCAATATTCATTTTATAATATGTCTGACATGGAATTTATTCAAATTGTATTGTATTATTTTGCTATTAGATTTTCGAAATACTTTCTACTAGTTTTCCAAACTCTTCAAGAAGTTGTTATAAGACGTATTCAACTCAATTTTCAACAAATTGAAAGTAGTAATTTGATGTTTGAATACTTGTTAAAAAATTTGAAACTTCATTCAACGATCAAATTAGAGTGTTCATTGTTGTTTTTGTTTTGGTTCAACCCATGTAAAACTTTCCAAAAACTAAGCATGAACAACGCGGATCAAGCATTTGTGGTCAACAAATGACATTTAAATATTTAATGAACTATAATGACCCAATTCGACAACTTGAACATGCGATTGTCTCCAACTTATCACCATCAACAAATATTCAACAAATGTTATCATGCAATGTTAAAAAGCTTCTTGATTACTCACGTTTAAGATTTAGATTCGTTTAATAACTAATCATTTCTATACCAAATATATTTCTTATAAACTTCTAAAATTTGTACCATATGAATCTCTCAATTAAAGATTTTAGCGGGCTTGCGAATCTACAACTTTATAAAAAATTCTCAAAAATTCAACTTGCAAATTTAGAATCTTTGCAATTTTGAATTCTCTGGAAATCAACTTATTATTTGCATGAGAATTGTTAGACGAGTATAAACAACTCAAAGCAGCATTCTGCAGGTTGTTCTTCAATCGATGATTGTGTGTTGAACAATTGTAAAAAGCAATTAAAACGTGTAAGTTTTCTCATTGCAAACTTCATGAGTGCGTGCGCGCGCGAAGCACCAAACACTTACAAGCACTAACGATTGCATACAATTAGCAATCGAATGCAGTAATTTTCTGATCGCAACACTTAGCTGAAACGTTGGCCGGCGGCGGCTAATTGAATCAAAATTGGCTGCTTTCGCCTCGCGTCTGCATCAAGAACCAACAGCACACAATGAGCGGCTATTAAAGAAATGAAAAATACAAATTAAGGTCGGCAATTAAAATGAGTAAAAATGCCAGCTATCGGGACACGCACAATGAACATCAACTCTGAAACTAACAATAAACTACTCTGCCATCATACTTTCAGTAATGCTATAGGAAGATGTGAAAAGAAATAGATAGAAACTCATCAAAAGAAATTTGATTGCTGAATGGCATTCATAATGAGACGAATTATTTGGAAATTTTTACTTATAACATACAAAGGATGAAAATTAAATTACAAAATAAAAATAATAAATGTACTTGTTACAAGAATAATTATGTTCTTAATTCGATGGATCATTAGGGCAATAGTTTTATTTGCTAATGAATTGTGATCGTGATCGTTGCCTAATTGAAAAGTCATTAATGAATATATAATTTAACATGTTGGAAAATTTCAACAGGTAATCAATCATTTTTCCATTTCATCTAGAAAAATGCTTGTCCCACAAATTAATTTTTTATATCAAGTAAACAAACAACCAAATATTACCATCATTAAATTTGTAATTATTTACAATATTTCTGATGAGTGTTATCAATTCATCCAGCATTCGATTTAGCAGTTATAATATGTTGGTAATTGAGGGATTAATTGCGGCAATAATATGGGACCCATATTATGCATTCGAATTAAATTGATGGATTTCAATCAGATCCAAAGCATTTATATTCCATTTGGAGTGTTTTTGTTCCTCGTTCCATCGTTTATTCATCGCTTGGCATTTAATGTCAATTAACACACACATGTTAAAACCGTCTCAATATCAATAATTTACAATGTGGTACCTTGATTGCATATACTTCAATATCAACGATTTGCTTTAAGCAATTGGGAGCAAAAAATCCCGGATAAAAGTGTTATATTAGTTGGTGTTAATAATTTATTTATAAAGGAGAATGGAAGTTACTATTTGACATTAAATTATGTAGTTCAAGTAAAGTAACTAAACTAAATCGAATAAAACTTGGTGCCAACTGTAAAAGTGAATGTTTCCGTATGAAATTGTAAAATATAAACAAGCACACGAAGCAAGAACATATCGATAAAGCAAGTACTTTCAAATAATAACTAAATTATAAATGAGCAGCTGCAATATATGAGTTTAAAGTGAATGAAAAATAGATACGATGCACGATAAACTCAACGCAATCGTGTAAAATGCATAAATGTGGCATAAATTCATATTACTTTCGGTATTTGTTTGTTTATCTAATCAATTTTTAAGTGCGGATATCATGAATTGTCGAAAATCCACAAATAAATCAAAATCGATTAGGAATATGATATTTAGTAATTTCAGTCATATTTGGAATATAGCTACGAAAGAATTTTATTTTTCAATACTGTCTAAAATTGTGAAATTGAAATAGAACTAAGAAAGGTAACTTCTAAAAATTCTTGTTCTAGAAGTTTTATCAATTTGAATAGATTTATCAACGGGTTAAAATGCCAAGTTCAAGAGTGAAAGATCAATGGTAGATATGTCAAGAATCCACAAAGTATTCCTGAAATTCCAGAAAAGTACAAGTTTCCATTTGAAATAATAATAGCAATTGACGAAATCATAACCTGATATGATATTACCATATAAATTATTACCATAATTTATATTACCAAAATACAACCTTCAAACAATACAAATGTTTTTTCTATTGTTCCCATTCTTTACAGGATTCAATTTAAAGCATCAAACAATAAATAAATTACATAATTCACAGATTCGCATGTATTCATTCATTCACATGATATTAATGTCGTTTTCACATTCATTGCTACGTGAATAATATAATTAAATGAAAGCATATTATCATCATACCATCGGAAGATTATCACTTCATATGCAGGCGCTTTTATATCAACCATTAAATGAGCATATTATTTGTCACAATTTCATTTTATGGCTCGTAGTATCCAACAACTTCTCATAAGTTTTCCAAGCATGTTTCAAGTTTTACCTCCAGTACAATTGCATTACATTTGTTGGAATATTATCACATGCGCTGAATAATTAATACACCATAAACATTGAGACCACCATACATCAATGGACAACTAACAGGTCGATTTTAACAATCTCCTTAAAGTTGATTTTTTGTTTAGTTTTCATCAAACGAACGCAGTCAGATGTTGAGGAAAACCGCAAACAAGGCGTGACAGCGCACGAATAAAAATCACTCATGTGACAAGGCACAACAATGACAAAACGTTTTGTTCTACCGTAATATATGTTTAATTCCTTCTTCGTCGTTTTTGTGCGCATTTGCTGTGCTCGTCACAGGACGATGCATGCAACGGGAGCAGCAGTTACAATTCAATTTCGTTCGGCGTTTAATCTTCCTTTTTCTGCCTCCGCACACGTTCCATTCAATTATTTTCCTCCAGCAATTTGTCTACTTGTTCCCTTACTCGGATTTTATTTTATTCACGAGTAGTTTCATCAGTTTATGACGGCGTTCCGTGTGTTCTGCCACGCTGCCCATGATTACAACATGCTGACACGAAGGACGCATGGAATTTTTGCGAGAGTAAGCGAACAATTGCACTTGATTTATTCTTAGATTGTATTTGTTTATTTATAACTGAAATTGAATTCTGGTACATTGTTTCAACAAGTCATATAGAGTTATACTTATTTATGAAATATATGTGCTCCCTCAAATTGATAGAGGCATTTTTTATAATTGATGCAACAGTTTAAGACTTATACGCAATTAAATAAGCGAAAAAAAGCGAAAATTTTGCATTTTTAGGACCCCATTTTTCAGGATCGGGTATTTCCGAGTCCCGCACAGAGTCGGGATCTTGTCCAATGATATTTTTTCGTCAAAATAATATAGATGCCGTTTGAATCATCCAAATCGGTTCATTAGTTACGGATATATGAAAATTTTTGAAAACTCGAGCGATTTTAAGATTTTCGTATCGCTTTTTTCGCTACAAACTTTTTTTTCAATTTTCTTCTTTGAACGCGATTTCTGGTCTCCCCATGACCAAAAGAGCATGAACCCATATATTTTTGGAAAGTACTCATCAAAATCTACAATTTGGTTCCAACTTTAGTTTAATTGGTCCAATCATTTAAAAGTTATACGCAGTTAAAGAGCGAAAAAAAAGCGAAAATTTTGCACATTTAGGACCCCATTTTTCAGGTTCGAGTATTTCCGAGTCCCACACAGAATCGGGACCCTGTCCAATGTTATTTTTTCGTCAAAATATTGTAAGTGCCGTTTGAATCATCCAAATCGGTCCATTAGTTACAGAGATATGAAAATTTTTGAAAACTCGAGCGATTTTAAGATTTTCGTATCGCTTTTTTCGCTACAAACTTTTTTTTCAATTTTTTTCTTTGAACGTGATTTCTGGTCTCCCCATGACCAAAAGGGCATGAACCCATATATTTTTGGAAAGTACTCATCAAAATCTACATTTTGCTTCTAACTTTAATTTAATTGGTCCAATCGTTTGAAAGTTATACGCAGTTAAAGAGCGAAAAAAAAGCGAAAATTTTGCACATTTAGGACCCCATTTTTCAGGTTCAAGTATTTCCGAGTCCCGCACAGAATCGGGACCCTGTCCAATGTTATTTTTTCGTTAAAATATTGTAAGTGCCGTTTGAATCATCCAAATCGGTCCATTAGTTACAGAGATATGAAAATTTTTGAAAACTCGAGTAATTTTAAGATTTTCGTATCGCTTTTTTCGCTACAAACTTTTTTTTCAATTTTTTTCTTTGAACGCGATTTCTGGTCTCCCCATGACCAAAAGGGCATGAACCCATATATTTTTGGAATGTTCTCATCAAAATCTACAATGTGGT
>JARJDZ010005291.1:0-16318 GCA_030264555.1 Aleochara sp. GC000083 | reverse complement strand
TTGTTCGTCGTTTGCCCAGCTACCGCATGGAAATATAAGATACTAAAGTTTGAATCGTAAAGGTTGCGAAATGCGCAGGCAATTTAAGGCTCCAAAATGGGAAATGTTAGATACTCGATAGGTTTCCCAATTTAATACGCAAACAACTATTAAATTTGAATTCAAGTTGTGTACGACGCTCATTTCATACATGACGGTTGTCTAATTCAATTCAATTGAAAATTCATTGCTTCCAGCTCGTACTTTAGTCTGTAGTGTAGTGCGCACATCTCCAACGGGATCTACAATACGATTTGTAGAAATTCTGTATGCGTATGGCGTGGAATAGAGCAAAGTGGTGATAATAATTACGCCTCATATGTCTGGAAAGTTTTCAATTACAAAATTCATGATTGTATCGCGTACAGCATTTACAGAGTTAATCGGGCTCTGCACAATTACCATTATAAATTGTTAAATGTTTTATGAAAATTTCGCCTTTTCATATTGATCATAATTTCGGGAGTTGGCTCATTCCTGTAGGTCATTGAAAGTTTCTTGAAAGTTTTTTTGAATAGGGACAAAATAAGTACTGAAATTTTTGGTTAGGAAAAATAAGTTCAGAATTTTGAATACTACACCATTCAGATCTTAGAAAATATCTGATAGGAAGTACAGAAAGTTGTCTAATGTCAACAGATCACTAATTGCATGGAAATTTTTGAATAGTAAAAAAGTTCAGAAATTTGGTTTTCTTCTCTGTTTGGATATTATCACTATAAACATTCTGCATTAGCATCTACATCACCAACCAATCTACCAAACCGATGGTTGGTTACAAGACTTGGTATGTCCTCAAGGGCCAAACATGTACTTACAACTATGTCTCATTGCTTACCTTACCAAACACGCTAGGTACGCTTTAACTTCATTCGATAAACACATTTAGCTATTTGCATTTGCCTTTGCCCCGTTTGGGATGCCTTTACGCCCGACGTTTATGTGCGTTCTTCGTCTTCAGCTTGGTGTCTGGTCCCCGTCGGAAGGCGACAACATCCAGCTCTCTAGTTGTATGGTCCGTGTCCCAGAGCAGTCCACAAGCGCTCACACAACGTGCTAAAGCTGAAGAACATCAACATCAGGTGCACGCAGATTAGTTCTGGCCTCGAGGTGTTAAGGGCCTTGTGGCGGTGCTTGCATACAAACAAATCGCCTTTACACGATTAGACATACCATATTTTGCTTGCGTCTTCATCTCCTTCGTCCGCCGATGATTACCCACAAGTTACAACTTCATCAACTTTTCGCCCCGAAAATCCATTCTTGGGGATTTCGTTTCGTGTCCTTCTGGAAGGTTCCGGTCATTATAGGGAAATGACTCCAATTAATCATTTCTACATTACAATTACGAATCATTAGCTCGTTCTATTATTTGTGGTCGTATTGTTAGTGCATCTGATGAATTGGTAGCAATAATCAACACCTAACAAATCAAAATTTCATTATTTCATTATGCATGCATAATATTGTACTTGGTATATAACTTGGTATATTTTCTAAGATCGATGCGAGGCACCAAAAAGCGTACTTGTGAATTTGTGCAGCACACACAATATCGAAATTATCAACAATGGAGTGCGGACGAATTGATGGCAGAGGCAGAGGGAACTGAAGAAGAAATGAAGAAAAACTAATGCCCCATCTATTGTTGAATGCTATTCAATTTCCTCCCGCACAATGCAAACGCAATTAATATTTTATTTAATTTCGTTATGGCTGTATTTCATTCGCGGGCCTTTTGTGCTCGTATTCGACACTCGAGACATGCAAATATCGCATTAGTCAGCTTCAGGCCCAATTTGGGGCTTTGAATTTTGTACTTGGATCAAGCCCAACCAAAACTCATTCCACCCACAACTAATAATAAGTATAATATTCTGAAAAATCAAGTACCAAGTGTAACCCTTAACAAAAATCTTCCATTA
Source organism: Aleochara sp. GC000083 (assembly GCA_030264555.1). Classification (NCBI taxonomy): domain Eukaryota; kingdom Metazoa; phylum Arthropoda; class Insecta; order Coleoptera; family Staphylinidae; genus Aleochara; species Aleochara sp. GC000083. The sequence goes on along the minus strand of JARJDZ010005291.1, from coordinate 14,354 downwards.
TGACGTCAAAAATCAAATGAAAAAAGTGTTAATCACTTGATTCGTGCACTGTGCACTCGATCAAATCCGAACGTACCTTTGGAATGGCTTCTCTTCGAGATTACATTGGTTGGGTACAATCATATTTTTGTACATTCGTGTGCACGCTTTTTGCTGGATTTGAATCACAATTTAATGGCTCTGATCCACAATGAAAACATGGCCACAATTTTAACGACAGCGAGGTCCGCACATCTGCACAGCATATTAGGTGCATGTATAAATTAGTATCTGATACGGGGGCGTTAATGCCAACACGCACATGATATTTAATCCGAAACGTAAACCTGATTAGAACGGGCAGAAACGAGAGCATGCTGTACCATAATCAGTTGGAATAGCAAGCGTACAGAGCGGTCCAAACTTGTATCAATGAGTGGAGAAATTGGGGGCGGCAGAGATATTTTAGACAAATCGAAATGTGAATGGTACATCCGAAAATTCATGGATTCGAAGCTAAATTTCATCTACAAAAACAGAATCCTGGAAAAAATGGTCTGCAAACTTTATTTTAAGTATCCCATTTATCTGACCCATAAAAACCATGATTTTTGATAAAAATTACTGGGCAATTAAACATAAATAAGAAGGGAACATAAATTCTTGGTCGGACAACATAAATAACATCTAAAAACAAGTTAAAAACTAGAAAACTGTAGATTTTTAGTCCCATTGTATTTTAAACCTCTCATAACTCAAGTTGGCTGATGCCCAGCAAAACTTATCGATTCGCGTGTGTGCAGGATGGGCAGAAGGACGTGAAGAAAATCCATAATTTCCATCCATGCTTACAAACCCGACCAGGTTCGGTCGGATAACCAACCGCCCCCCGAAACCCCAAGTTACTACTAGACCTCGAGTAGATTTATTTTATCTATCGTGTTATAAATAATCCGCCGGAATTCATTTAATATTTCATTAGAGATCCGACCGCCTCACCGGTCAGACAGGCGTCGGCGATGTCACTGGCCGGATATAGAAATCCGCATAACTAATGTGACACAATGGGTCTCCAGTTGCCACCCCCGCACCTCTCGTTTCTGCCACACTGTCGCTGCTGAGGTACCGACTCCTCTACTCTTTGGATATCAACTCGATGTCTGCCTTTGGTTCGGTTCGGTTTGGCTGTGATGCATTATATATTGATAAAATTTGAATTGCGACCTGCCCGCCAGCAACCGAACCGAACCAAACTGTCCAACCAAAGGTAGAACGACGCAGGACAAACTTTGGCTGTGTGTGTTCCGAGAGGAAGAGAAGAGACGGTTGCTGGGCCACAATCACTGGCTATCATCATCAGAACGCTTCACAATTCGCAAATCTTCCCGGGAGCCCGGCCGAAACTATTATTGTGTGTGCACGGGACATAAGTAAATGTTAAACTGTCTTATTTCCGTTCGGGAAAATTATGCAACGCCAAACAGAACAGAACTAATGCGTTGTATTTGTTTGGTCTCTCCAGGTTTCGGTTTGTATTTTGCATTTCGGCCTGGACCACCGAAATCCTCGTAATCTCCTGGTCGAAAATTCTCTGAGTGACTTCATTTCAAAATTTCCCCCATTTACCCCATTTACACTTCTATAACAATTTCAATGCCTTACAACTCCAGAAAATCGTGTTTATAAATTTACCAATTTTCTGAAAGAGTTTCCTCATAAAATTTTGCAAAATTTTCTTTGAAGTTGTTGTTGCACCTTGTATCTCTGATTACCATTAACACTCCGGATAGTTTTGGCTAGGGTTTCGGTTATTTGTTGGAAAAGGGTTGTGTCCATTGGGGATGTACTCGACTGAGGACTGTTATACATTATTCGGAAGTGTTCCGCAATTGAATAGTAAAATATTTGCATAGGTTTTGATAATAAATATTTATTGAAGTCCCCTCAAAATAAATTTGCAACAACGAGGAGGTGTGCAATCTGCAATTATTTGCTGAATCAACGTCAGCTTGAAGAAACCATTACGTGGGATGTATTGATTGAAATTCATAAAATCATGGAATTGAACTTTTTTTTGCACTGATGAGTGAGGGCATTGAATCTTGGGAACGACTCGTTTTAATCATCGTTTTAATTTAATATTCGCCAGAATTTTATTCCCTTTTGGCCGACGAGCATCCAAACGGTGAAATTTGCATATATAGATGGCATCAGCAATCGGCGGCAAATGAATGAGCGAACGGCAGATAAAAAGAATTAATATTTTTTACGTCTTTGATTCATTTACCACGTGAACTTTCCCGTTCGGCATATTCGCCGGGTTTGAAATTAATTTGATTTTCAAAGCGTTGATTTCTTGCGAGCGGCGCTTTTTAAATATCTGCTGAATGTCACATGATGACGCAAATAATTCCAGCGCTATTTTATTTCATTTGCGAAACGTGTGCGCCTCGAGGGTCTGATGCGACTCAGCCATCAAACGATTTCCACGCTTTGATTCTCGTCGTTGCGTTTGTGCCCCTCTTGCGCTCGCGCTTATATTGAGATTTATAATTCTTTGGTTTCCTGCAACATAATATCCAGTTGTCATCAGCATGCATGCGCATGCGATGGCTTTGTTTTGTCGTGCTGCCCCCGTTGATGGAGGCAGAAGGCAAGTGCGCGTAATTAGGTGCCTTTTTGGTTTCATCTTGCAGCGCAAGCGCGTGTTTGATTGCACTACGATGGCGCTTCCTCTTTTGGTGCTTTTTCTTTGAGTCGACAAGTTCAGAGAACTCGGGAAGCATGTTTGTATTTATTAAAAGAGCAAATAACCGATGCGATGATTGGGGAAGTAACCTTGAGTAAATGAGCGTCCGGAGAAGAAGAAGTTGAAGAAAAATCAGGTGCGGGAAGACGGGAAATAATGAAGAGGAAAAACGAAGTTCGTTGCGTTGATGACGACGTCAGTCGTTGATAAGGAAACTTTCCTTGAAAATGAAATGTTTACGTTTTCAGTCCAAATTCTCCAGAGCGTTCTACGTATATAAATAAATCACGTATATTTAGATGAAAACCCGAAGTATGGAGCCGATCAATTAATCAATCGGGTTATTTTTGGACGATGGTCCCACTCGATGCTTGGAAGGAAAAAAATATCCCAGGCGATGAATAACTAATCAGATTTTAGTGTTCTATCTCAATTATGGGCCGTTAAGTGATAGTCGGTTGTGATGATTTGGGCCTTTGGAAAAAAAAACCTTCAAAGTTTGGGGTCCGACCCGGAAGTCATCGTATGATAAGCGCACATTACACAAATGGGATTCGTATCGATTATAGATTACTGTAATATGTTCATTATATCCCTGGTACAAATAATCCATAACAAAACTGTGCTCATATTTCGTGCAGGTCTTCAAATCTATTGTTTTCGCCTCTATTCCTCGTTCTGAACAACAGTGACAAGCAATCTGTTTGATTTCACCTAGAATACAAATTTGTTAGCTCTAATTCCGGAAAAGTTTCCAGCACATAAGTTTTTCGATCTGGCACAATAGGCGCTTAATTTGCTCCATTACAAGCAACGCACACCACAACCCATTGGAACAAAGTATAATTTGTCTATTCACGCTGCGATATAAATTGCGAGGTAATTCCATGCGGGTGTGCGTTGGTGGCGGCAAGGGGGTGTTTCGGGTGTTTATTAACTTATGTATGGGCAGCAACTTCTTGCTAAATTATCATCCCTTCGGTCGGCCTGTGTTCGAAAAGTAACAATTCGCAGTTAACTAACCGTACTTATGGAGGTGCATCATATTTCGACGCAGCCACCCACCCCCGCCCGAAGATAGATAGGGTGTGTCGCGAAATTCAATACCGATCATTAGAGTCGGAATTATGATCGTGCGGAATTTCGGGTTTTGGGAGATATGAAGGACTCATTATGAGCGGGCATCGAATAGTTGGGCGCATGGAACCGATGGTTAAGCGCAAGTATTGCAGCTGGGGTCGGTCCAGTTATCCTTAGTTTGTTCGCATCGAGAAAGGGCCTTCGTTGGTTGCGAACTTGCACAACGGAATCGGAAACCGCACGAGTTGGAGGGTTCGAACTTTATATCATCGCAACTCGGCCGAACGGTTTCAGTTCTTGATGTAGGTATATTTTCGTAAATGTGCCAAATTGCACCTGAATCATGTTTTGTTTTGTTTGTTCTTATCAGTGGTTTGAGGCACGGTTCACACTTCAAATACCCAAGAGATTTTGGAAGTTTATTTCAAAAATGCTAAGAGATGAGATGAATCCCAGTTATTGATTTTTGCCATCATTAGTTTGCATATTTTCCATGACCGACCCACCCTATGGTGACCCTTGATTTAGGATGACACCTCTTCCATTCCCAACTAATATTTGGGAGCCATTAAATGATGCCATTGTTTCGATTCCGACCTCATATCTAATAAATATCGAGTACATGTAGGGGTATTTCATGATTAATTCGGCGATGTGTGCCGTTTTGGCCAAACTTCATGGAGGATAAGAAGGACATGGGTTGTGATTTATCATATCAAATGGGGAAGCATTCGGACAAAATGGAATACAACACGCCTCGAAACTAAATCGAAACATTCACACCATTTTCGCCGCCAAATTTCATATGGCATCCTCAGTTTGCGAGTTAATCCATTAATTCGCAATTATCCTTAAACCCCAAGTTATTAGCAATACATTATCTATATAAGTTTACGTATGGATGGGCGGGATTGAGGAATCGATTGCCTTGCCATTATACGCGCGCACAATCTGAATATAATCCGATGTTATTTGCGGGGGCGTATTGATGATAGTGATCGCACGCCTGCGATTGTAGCAAAAACGGTCTTTTTGGCAATTTTGCAAATTCCAGCCTTAAATTAATGAGATAAGGCGTGCGGAAACGTGCGAACCGAATGGAAAATGTGATGGCACACAAACGAATTAATTGTGGCATTATACCCATGGCGAATAAGACAAATAAAAGTGCACGAAAATGGGACACAAGCAACAAACCAGCACGAAACTATGAGTATGCCATAATGCATAATGGCACGATGTGTTTTGTTCAGCGTAATTAATTTCACTTAACAACGCCATGACAATTAGAATGGCATTTCTACAATTGCGCGTACATAATGACCATCGCATGGCTGTACGCTCTTAAACAAACGCGCGAGATGTATGAGAAACGCGGAATAAATATGCATCTAATTCATCTAAACCAAGATGCAATTCATTAATAAGTAAACGCCATCCGTCGTTATGAAATTCCAGGCCGAATAGTTTTCAAATGAGTTTTTAAATGCTCCATTGTTTTTTTCTTCTGTTGGCTATTTCTTGTTGCGTAATCGTAACGAGTAGTCAACAAATGTGGCAGGTCAACAACAGCAGTTTAATTCGATGATGCGGGCTATTTGTTGCTTGTTTCGACGCTAAAATGCAGCCCGAATGGGAACTTTTCGATTAAGTTAATTCGGCTCTACCGAACTATAAGTTAATTGTCGCAATTGCCATGGTTTTTCTGCTCAGGACGCATCAAACTCAACTAAACAAACTGAAAACACCATAATTCACTCTGCTGCGCACTTAAGATAATGCCTTCGCGAGTGAATTGAAAGTCCGTTTTTGCGTCGTCGAAGATTTGTGATGTTGGAACCAAACTATCGTACGGGACGATGATGATAATCATTATAGATTGGCCAATTAAAAGTGCGCACAATGACGCACAGAAAAACGCCTCACGTGTGATTCGAAACAGGATTTGGACGCCATCCTGTTCCATATAATAGGGTACTTAAGTCACATGAGGCGCCCGCAGCGCCATCAGTAGACTGTGTAAAAGCCTTTTCATTATATTGTGTATAGCTACGGATGCGTTCGGAATTAGCCATAGAATTATAACGACAAGATTATGGCGAGCGAAGACAATCGAACGTTAAGGGCACAAATGGGTACTAAACTTCCGAAAAGTTAATTAAAAAAATCCATTGCGTCCGAAATTGCACCTCGATCGACACGCGTATAAAATCCATCAAGTCCGTGTTTGCACCCATTCTAAGGGCGAAAAGTGAAAATGAAAATTAGCGCCCATCAAGTCAAACGCTTACAAACCCTCTTCTGTACTTCTACCATCCAACTCGGGCGAGTTTTGAACTTTTCGACTGATAGCTTTTTCCATCATCAAGGGATGTGAACCGAAGCTCTCTCGTGCTGCAACGCTGGGCGAATGTTGGTGTTTTTCGGATGGCGCATGGGGGGGCCGAATGTAAGTGTTTTCAGGTTTTATTTCGGGGCGCGTCGCCCAAGCGTATGGAAATAAAGTAAAATGGGGGGAAAACAATGAAGAAAAGCTCGGCCGGGAATCGTGTGTGCACCTCGCGGCCGCGCGCTGAAAACCCGGCTTTCGGTTTGGCGGGCGAAAGGAAAAGGAAAACTCGGTGCCCGAGCAGCGCCCGAGTGATTTTCGCTTGGGTCAGTAATTTTATTATAATTGAGTTTCCTTTCTTCACATTCATGCCACTATATTAGCATCGTATATGGGTTTTGTGCGAACGGAGCTTGCCCAACAAAAGCTCCGGTCCGAATGGGCTTTCGCAAAGGGCTCGCTGGTATTGTTGGCAACAACACAACCCCAACAGAGGGCGGATTTGTTGCGGGGGCGGTCTGGGGGGCGTCCTGCTTGGTGGTGGTCTTGGATTACAGATGTAACCCATAAGGTTGGATACCTTTAAGAACAATTATTGTACAAACCCGCGCAAGTTGGACGCAAGTGCTTAGAGATATTCAAATGAAGCTTTGGTCCTGCGAGTGTAACCGGATATCATTTGAGTTTAACCTTCTCGGATTTCCACCATCAGCAAAGTGCATTATTTTTAGACTTTTGAATTTTATTTTTATCCTTGAATCAAAGAAAATACTACAATTATGAGAGAAATTCAATATTCAAATCTTTTCTGAAAATGGTCAACTTCATTAAAACCTAAAATCCCTTTTTGCTATGGGTTAAATTAATGTTAGAAATTTTAGTCTTCTTTTTCTTTTCGAAGAGGTTCCAAGGATATTAACTGATGAATGTTTTGTCTGAGGTTCTTACTGGTTAGAAATAGGATTTCAAGGATAATTAATTTAAGAGAGAAAATTTCGATTTTTTTTGTTGGAAGTTTATCCTGAAATGAAACCCTCTGTATACAGAATATTATATTTTGAGAGAACGAATATGTTTGAAGGGTTAATGGCAATGCGAAACTTTATGACCCAGTCGTGAGGACGAAGTTATGCAGGGTTGTATCCTGTGTACAAAACACGAACGCATAATGAGATTATAAGATCCTGCCCCCACTCTTCTACAATGCCCGTATTTCAACAAGGAGCACGTAAAAGCCTACCAACCTCTAACAAACAACTCGAAACTCATTTTTTAAATTAAAATTTTCCATCTTCAAAACATGAATTTCCGCCAATTATTTCCCCTACAATAAATGACCCAATTAATAAATGGGAATGATTTACAATTGAACCCATTTTCTCCTGCGCCCCATCTTTGACTGTATGCGTAGAAAATGGAATAATAAGGACGCAATAGCAAACGCATGAAAAAAGATTATAATAAAGTCCCGACGAGGAGTCTATAAGCCTTAAAAAGCATCGCAGGAGGAGGCAGGATGCGACCACCCCCATATCTCGGACAAGTCCTATCTTTTGCCGGGAGGATGCGGGGGCGGTGGATATGGAAACGCTAAACGACAAAAAGCTAATGCAGACAAAATAGCAATACACAAAGCAAACGCGGACGAGCATGAGGATGAGGATTGCGACGTGCAGGACGATGGCGGTGGTTGGTGGCGGCGGCGGCGGCCATGGAGGCCTTTTCTTTTTCATCCAGCTTGGTTGGTTGTGAAGCGAAAGCTGCAATGAAACAAAATGATATATGTTGGTTTCGACCGGAAAGTCGCAGCGCGTCGGAGACAAATTCGAGATTAATTCAAACTTTTTCCTGCTGGATTCATTTAGGTATCATGCATTTTGCAAACCTTCCCCCAACCACCCCCCAAAAACCGTGGAGAGCAAAAAAGGGTAAATGAACATTGCTGAATTAATATCTAACAATTGGGTTTAAATTTTCCGCTTGCATCTACTCCCAGAAGGGATTTTTGACAATTTGCGAATTTGCAACTTTTAGACCACGAATTTTTCATTACCCCTAAGCTCTTAAATTATAGGCTCAATTAAACTTGGAAAACTGCTAGTAAAATGAATTTGAGAAAAATCCCAAAAGAAAATATTATTTTTTGCAATTGAACCAATTGTAATTTTGTCTGTATAGCGAATTCCATTTCTCGTTTATGCACGCCAACATATTTCATATCATTTCGCATATTTTCATTTTCATAGAAGAGAAATGCTCGACGTACACTTAGACTTTCAAAGAGCATGCAAAGAAAATATGCGCAGCGTTTGCTCGCTTCTTGGCCTGAATGATGAAATTTCGCGCTTCCCTTTTTTGCGCGCGCGCGCGCCCCTTTTCATTCGCCGCCCTTGGCCGTCGAAAAGCTTATGCATGCAACAATTCCTCCTCCATTCCTTCACCTTTCTTCCCGGTACAAGTTACATATTAGGCTGTGTGAACAACGCCGAATATTCCCAGTGACTGGATTGGGAGAGTGGGAATTAAGTGTGTGTTTGCGAAATGTAATGCCACCCTTCAGAACCTTCAGAACCCCCCAAATTTTCGTATCCTTTTCGATGGCGAACGTTTTGCCAGAAACAAAAAGATATCACTTCCAAGGGTGGAAATGCAAACCAAGCAACTACGTGCTTTTTATTTTTGGGGTGCGCTTGAACGGGAAATGCGGGGGTGTAATTGTAGTTAATAAATTTTCCCGATGACACACACTCATATACATTTATATAAACGTGTGCACCGGGAAAACCAAGGATGGAGAATTAATAAAACTAAATATATAATCTTGGATTATATTTTCCAATCCCCGGCGTTTTACTGCACGCTCATGTTGGGGTTTGTATCCAGAGTTTTCCCCTTCATTCCTGCTGGTGTACGTCACTTTGTTACAAAATATTGTCGAGGGTGCTCGCTCGGTAAAGAAAAGCTGGAGGGTGCTTGCGAACCATGATGGCATCATGTTAATGTTAATGGCATGTTTAAATTTGCATTTCATAATTATTATTTTTATTTATCGTCGACCCTTATTGCTGTGTCGCTATTAATTACCCGAACGTTGAACATGATTTTTCGTGCGGTTTTTCTTTGTTGCCTCCGAAAATTACTTCCCGTGGGGGAAATTAAAATTAAAATGCACGGGATAGTAACCCAATCTGTATGGGACAATCTGGAACAATTTGGGCAATGACTTCGATGATGTCTGCCGAAGTTGTACCCTCAAGACAAACGCGAATGTGGCAAGATGTAACACTGAAGTGATTTATCCCAGGATTCACGACAATCATCTTCCTTTGATTCTCTTCGCCCAAACTCCCACGCAGTCCAAAAAAGACGAGCAGCAGGAAGGGAAATGCCCGAGGACCCATGGTAAAAGCCATTCCTGCCGCGTTGCCGGTTATAATTGAATTTCATCCCTGTTATTTTTCCTCCATTCCTCGATGCCCTCGTCGTTCACAGAGCAATCACAATGTAACTTTGTCCGCATGAATGTCATGCACCTACTTCATCCCGCGCTAACCCTTTCATTCAGCCCGAATACAACGATCATCCTGGAAAAAACCAGCGCCGAGGGGGGCGGCATCATGAACATTCATGATAATGTTGATTGCGATGATGATGATGATGGCGGCTCGGTATTAGAAAGCGCTTTTATTTCAATCAAAATTCGATTGGACGGAAAAAGCGATTAATCCTCGCGGGGATGCGCGGCGCTCATCCCGTTTTCCCGATGGGATACGCGGAGGACAGGTGCAAACAAAGGAAAATAAAAATTCACTCCACTCCAGTTCGGAAAAATCTCGAGGAAACTTGGAATTGTATCCCCCCATCCGTGTTGACGTAACGAGTTTTTAAATAATGTTTACGAGTATGTGAATATTCCGCGAGTATATTTCTGGATTTTTCCGGATTGGATTTTGTGGGAGGGATAGTTAGAAAATTTCCCATAGTTCACATGTAACTCGTATTGATACTGGATAATTCCGGTTCGTGCTTTCTTTCAAAGCCGGAAATTGATTTTCGTTCCATAGCCATTGGCAGCAGTTTGAAAATTTTCCTATTTTCCTAACAATAGTACAAATATTTGCACAATAAATTCGCTCGAGTCGGTCGGTTATAAACGAACCAAGAAATGAGAAAACCCGGAACAAAGAGATGATCGTCATGTTGTGCCCTATTATTTTCTGTTACATCAAACATTTTTTATTTCTCATTTCGAAATTGGATTCCGTACAATTGCTCATTACCCGACAATTCTACAAGAAAACGAATAATAATGAATTCTCATTCATCAAGTTGTAGTAGTTATAAATTTCGCATATTGCATTTAAATAATTTCATTTCCGTTTCCACCGGCAGCTCGCCCGGAAAACTTCGCTAACAACATAAAAAGAGGCGAATAAATAAATGTTAACTTTTAACGAACTTTTCCGCTCTCTTTTGCAGTGCGCGCGCTCTCCGCGTTCTTCCTTCAACATCATTGTTCCCGGAAGTAAAAATTTTCGCGCGCATATTACCTGGATGCGCCCTCTCTTTTCTCGCGGGGGCGGCAAACGCGGCGTGGTTGTTACACGCTTAAAGAAGGTGAAATTGTCTCTTGTATTCTATTCCCGTAGTTGGTAGCTGATAGAACACATTTCGTGCTGTAAATAAGGCGGATGCACGCCAAGAAGTAAGTCACGGTGTAATTTTATGCCGGTTTTACGCCGAGTAATAATGTTTTCCGTGCTTTCCACGCTTGCTCCTTCGAAGCCGTCCTCGACTATCAACGAAAATATTACGTGTGGCGCAAAAACTGGCGCGTACTTTTCGCGACATCGAGTGTGTTCTATTGTCAACAATCCACCAGGAAGAACAGCAAGAGAAATGTTATCCTTTTTGTCCTTTTTTGTTTCCTTCGGTTTACAATCGTACTTACTCGAACTGGAAAGTAATAAAGAACGAATGCAAAATGACTTTTTGAATATTTACTGTGAAAAATCACCTAATCTCATGAAAAATATTTCTGGGACAAATTTGGAGAGGAAGCAATTTTTCAAACCGGAAACTGCAACCTACAGAGCTTTATCTTCCAGTCTAGTTTTAGTACGTGTTTGAGGGTTTCCACTAATGAATTATTTATCTCTTTGTTTCCAGAATGGACAAGCACGGAAATTAAGGTGGGCATTCTCTCCCGGTGCCCTCTTCTTCTCCTCCCGTGGCCCCAGCAAGGGTGAATCGTCCGAGAATAAACTATCAACTGGCAAAAGAAGGGAACGAAAAGGTGAGTTGCATACTCTATTACTGTTTTCTTGTTCTTGTTCGACCGCCACCGGTTACGACTACAAACTATATGGTTGTACGTGCCACCACTCGACTCAACTCCAATCCCATGTCCGGAAACATTGGATTCGGGGTCGGTCCAATAATAATTGTCCCAAAACCTCAAAATTGTGATTTTATTAACGATGCGATGCGGTATAAAGTGAATTTATGATAGTGAAAACATAAGGTAGACAAATTTCTGGCTGGTTTCCTCATCCCCAAGCAGGAATTTATTTGGGAAATTCATGGCGGGAAAATCGTAAAAAGGTGTTGGTTGCCTTGTAAAATGGTAAAACGGTTATTTAAAGATTTGAGCGTGCTGTGCACATTTTGAACGCGCTCACATTACGTTTATATTACCATCGCCCAGCATGGGGCTACCAACGAAATTCGTGTGGCGAATAAAATTCCACTTCCGGCTTAATTAAATCTACCACCTCAGATCGTAATATCACTGATTAATTCTGTAATTTTGATCACACTTTTGTTTTTATGGTGACTTAAAGCTGCACCAAAAATCGAATTCTTAACTTTTCCAAACGTTATTTTATGGGTCGAATTCTTCCAATTTTCCATACCTCATTTTATGTGTTTTCTTCACCATTGATGGTTCTACAAACCAACTTTTCGTACTTCATATGAAACGATACCCAACTGTAGAATTTTCATATATCGTGCATAAACACTTCGTTTATATTCAAATTGCGGGCTTAGTTAAACGCCCAACCATCTAAATAAGTTATGCACCATGTATCTTCTATTGGCATATCTTACCACCCCCAAAAATTCACCCACATAAGCGTTCCATGGACGCGTGACTCTAGGCTTGCAATATTTTTCAATATTAGTCTCATAAAACTTTTATGATAAAACTTTTGGAAATCTATTTTGGGGCTAATCCCATTGCTTCTGCATCAGTACGAGCAGCCAATACTGGCGAGAGTAGTTTAGATGGGTGGCATTTTCGCGCGGGTGCCTCAACATTTCCGAGTGATTTACAACGCGAAATAAAATTGAAAAAAAAAACGCCGAAGCAAAGCAAGCAATAAAATGGCAACAACGAGCGAGATTGGATTACAACACCGCTGGTTGAGAGCGTCCGATTTAATTATTTCGGATTTTTTTCCACGTTTACTGAAATTAAATCACGAGCAGATCATCTACTCCCGTGTTCGCGCGTGTGTCATACGTTTTTCGGATGGGATTGGATTGGGATTGTGTTCCTGAGTGGAATTTCTTTGAAGTCGTCGTCGGTAATTTCAATTTGAAATTCCACTTTTATATTCGTCTGCTCGACGATACGATACGCTTGAGTCCGTTGTTAATGACTCGAAGGGAGAAGTCAAAGAAATTCTTCCTCGGTTCTTTTCTTCGTTTTTCCCCAATTGAAACGAACGCGGAAAACAACGCCTTTGATATTTTCGTGTTTTGTGAAGTTTTCTTCAGTTTCATTCCATCCGGCCCGACAACTTTATGTATTTTGCTCGCTTCGTGGGGGCATTTAAGCTCGCTCGGTGGTTTGTCGTGATTACAACCTATAATCTACGTTGTTAACGTTTTAAGGAGCTGTCAATTGGAAGTCACGCATTCGTTGGTAATTCCACTCACAAATGTTAACTTATTTTACGATTTTTACGATTTCCTACAATTTCTTAGCATTCACGAAGTTTGGTATCATTCGAAATCGTTATTCCAAGTTAAATCCTAAAAATTTTCACAATTATCCTTCCCGGAAACACTCAATCCAACAATAAATAATGGCAATTTTCCGATCAATCCCGATCGGTTTTCATTTGCACTTGAACTAATTAAATTATTAATAAGCCATTATTAGATAGATAATTGTATGTGCATTATGCAAATCAGGATTAATTGCGAAATTAATGCGGGAAAACACTCGATGGTGGGCAACCCACCGAAAACCCACCGAAAATTGAAAAATATTCCTGTGCAAACTATTCCCATCCTGGGGAGGTTGGGGTCTCTTTCGTGCTGCTGCTTGAAGAGCCCGCCGAAATTGATGAATTTTTAAAGTTGTTTATTTAGTTTTTCCACTTCGCTTCGATGTTTTCCGCCTTTGTTCCGGCATTCCCGCCCCCCAATTTCAACCGCCTCACGGATCCAGGAATGGGGGACGCGTGCAGCCGGCTGCTCCTTGCTGTTTGCATATTTTATCGGGGTTGCGAAATATGAGTCTGGCGTCGGAGGCGGCGTGCGCTCAAATAGTTAACTCGTGCATAACTGACGGATGCATGGCATCTCATATTTACCGCCGGAAGTGAAACAATTTTTGGCGTTTTCTAGACGGGATAAGACGAAAGGGCAATAGTTTAAATTGTTTGCTAGTGCAAATATTTGATTAAATTTGATGGGTTGTTGCAAATCTTGGTTTCTTGTATTTGCTTCAATCGAGGTGATAAATGAAATCATATCAATTCAAATCGAAAATTTGATTGCAAATTTTCTTCTTGCAAATTGCTTTTTAAATGACCCATAATTATTCGTAATTTTTCATAGGGAAACAACTTTTCGTCTCAATTGTATTGAAAATAAAAATAATTTTAGTTAACATGACCCGAATTTCTAAAATTTCATATATTGAATTCGAGTGGTGAAAAACAAAATAAATTATTGAGTGGAAAAACAAAACTTTTCGAGTTTCCCCATATCGAATTTTATATCTATATATATTTTTTCCGGATGCAGTGCTAAACAAAAAACATTAAAAACATAAATATTCCACTCGAATATAAATTGTTTAACCCATCGAATTTCTCTCAAAAATGCTATTTAAAATATGAAACATAACAAAACATTTACAAATTGCATTTTCTTGCGAAAACAACTTCTGCAACCTATCAATAACATTCCCCAATATAA
>JARJDZ010005290.1:0-19626 GCA_030264555.1 Aleochara sp. GC000083 | reverse complement strand
CTCAGTGAGAAAGTGTACGGCAACGTACACCGAAGACTCGGGTTCGATCCCCGGTCGGGGCATCACTTTAAAAAGAATGTTCCGTACTTTAAAAGAAATAGCAAATAGAATGGAGTACGGACTGGCCAAAATGGCCGTCGAAAGTACAAAAATGTACGAAGAAACTTCAATTTTCGATTTTTTTTTTCGGCAAAAATTTCGACAGTCTCCCCTCTAAACCTTGACGATACCCCGGGTGGGCCTACGCTCGGCCTATTCCTTACCCTACCGTCATCGTTCATGGCTGATCGAGGACTGAGCCATTTTCCCGATTTTCGTAGCCATCTGACTGCGACCGGTGGCGCCCTCGATTGATGGTGGGGGCTGCGGACATTTTTGAAACTGCTAAGCGACATCGGCGCCATTGATCGACGGTGGGGGTTTCGGCCATTATTGGAACTACTTTTTGGACTTCGAATATTTTTCAATATTTTTATTCTTGTGCCCCGTTGGACTTATATTTTTGAAGCTACGAATATTTACGAGGCCGACCGACGAACTTAAATTCTTTTTAAAATTTTTTTCCGGCGCTGGGATTCGAACCCAGAACTTCAGGTTGAGAAGCAGCCAACTTCTCCGCTCGACCACCGAGCTGTTCTACTTAAGACAGTTTAAAACTTCTATAAATGTTTCGAGTTTTTGCATGAAGCTCACAACTGATAAAACATACTATACAATCTTACTCAAAACTATTTGCAGATGTACACGATCAGTACAAGAGGATCATGAATTGCGAAGTTGTAATTTACATTCACAATAACACGTTCACCCAATACAAATACGTGCGTACAACAAAAGAAGCGACGTCGGAATGTCTATTGTTATTGGAACTGTAGTGCAACAGCAATAACACTAGGATGAATTATAAACAAATGAATTATTTGCTCACTACACAATACCTTATACACCGGCAATGCACATTACTTGGCAATTTTCGGATCCCGAATTAATAAAATTAATGAAATATTTGTTGACATTCAATATTCAAATACTCATCATAATAACATATTTTCCACATATTGGAAATACCTTAATATTTTCTACAGTGTCCAATGCTGTGTCCAATTCCTACATCGTGTAATGACGACGTCAACTATACTCGCAGAATCTGTAAAAATAAAAATATTTACAAAATACCTTAGCACTTGCAGCTAATTGTCCAACGCTGCCTAAAATTCCTCCGTCATGTAATCGCGATTGCAATCCTACTCGCCGAAACTGTAAAAATAAAAATATTAAGTAATTTCTTCACATATTGAATATACATGAATGAATTGTTTACAAAATATATATCACTTGCAGCGAAATGTTCAACGCTCCCAAAATTCCTCCATCATGTAATGGCGACTCCAACCATACTCGTCGAATCTGTAAAATTACAAATAATAAGACATTTGTTCACACATTGAATATACATGAATTAATTGTTTACAAAATACCTTATTGCTTGCAGCAAAATGTCCAACCCTGCCTAAAAATTGTCCATCATGTAATGGCGACTCCAACCATACTCGCAGAAACTGTAAAAATAAAAATATTAAGACATTTGTTCACATATTGAATATACATGAATGTATTGTTTACAAAATACCTTATCACTTGCAGCGAAATGTCCAACGCCGCCTAAAATTCCACCGTCATGTAATGGCGACTCCAACCATACTCACCGAATCTGCAAAATTACAAACAATAAGACATTTGTTCAAATATTGAATATAGAAGAATGAATGTATACAAATTACCTTAGTAGCTGCAACAAAATGTCCAACGCTGCCTAAAATTTCTCCATCATGTAGTGGCAACTCCATTTTTGATATTATCTGTGAAAATAAAAATATTAAGAGATTTGTTCACATATTGAATATACAGAAATGAATTGTTTACAAAATACCTTAACACTTGCTGCAAAATGTCCAATGCTGCCTAAAATTCTTCCATCATGCAATGGTGACTACACTGATGACTGGTGACTAACTGATTGTGAGTTAGAATTAAACAAATGTAGGCAACTTATGGTTAATGCTATGAATAAATTATAGTTGCAACAAAGAGTCACTAATTAATGCAAAGTCATCTGCACATCTTCAGAAATGTTGCCAATGGCTCTCCAATTGTGTGTTCTAAGTATTATCTGTTTTTTGCATATATCACATGGTGGTTTTGATTTGTAATGTTGTGCATGTTGCGAATTGATGCATTTACACATATGTATTATGATGAATGAAATTCAAATGTTGTTTTATGACTTAAAACTTATACTAGTTTTAAAACTTACTTTAAATATCCTAGTATAAGCGTTCACGCTCGAAATGCTGAAGAACAAACGCCATAAATGAAACTTTTATTTTATGCATTTTGTACATGGTGCAGATTTAGTGGTTATGTTTCCGCTGATTCCGTGGAGGGAGTAAAGCTTTATTCCCTCCACGATGTCATGTCATCTGTGATGTCAGAACCATTCTCAAACACATTTCGTGCAGACAGCTGTTTTAGCACCAATTAATTTATTATTTACCACAGTTCGATACTATTATTTATTATGGATTTAATATTAGTGTTAGCCGTTGGCTCTCTTGCAGTTATTATTATATGTGTCATTGCATTCTTCATTCAAAGTAAAGGAACTGGAGGTACATTGTCATCAAAAGTACATTCTTCCTAATGATATGAATTTGTTTACTAGAAAAGAAAACTTCAGCCGCCCCCGCTCAAGGTGCTGCACAACCTCAAGATGTTCGCGGACGCCGTGCTCAAATGCTTAGAAATCGAAATGCTCGTCGTAATGGTAAGTACATAACATAAGGCATAATAACAGATAATTTTTGCTCATGTGCAAATCAGTTCAAGAAGAAGTTGTGGAGCAACCTGATAATGAATCAGCTAAAGACCTAGAGAAGGTAGGTGCAAAGAAACGTGCTAAGTTGGAGGCCAAAGCTGAAAAAAAAGTGCAACGTGAAGCAGAAGCAAATCTTCGTGAAGAACGGAAACGACGCGAAGAACAACAACGTGATGAACGTCGACGTTTGGAACGAGAAGAGGAGGAACAACGAACGAAATTGGAAGAAGAAGCGAAGCGAGCGAGAGAACTAAAGGAGCAGAAAGAACATGAGGAGTACCTGAAAATGAAAGAAGCATTTAAAATTGAAGAGGAGGGTAATGAGGAAGGTGAAGAGCTTGATGAAGGGAACTTGCTACAAGAGTATGTCAACTTCATCAAGACTCAAAAAGTGGTTGTTGTTGAAGATTTGGCTGCCAAATTCAAGCTGAAAACCCAAGCGGCTATTGACCGCATCAAGGATCTACAAAAGGACAATATCCTTACTGGTATTATTGACGATCGTGGAAAGTTTATCTATGTTTCCCCAGATGAAATGAATGCGGTTGCTAAATTCATTAAACAGCGCGGACGCGTCAGTATACACGAACTCGCTGAAAATAGCAATCAACTCATCCAATTGGCTCCGCTGCAGGTGCAATAGCAAATTAGAGACATTCATTGTGATATAAGCAATGTACTGTATTATACATTATTGTTTTAAAGAGATATAATTATAATGTTGTAAATATCGTACTCTTTGAGGACGTTCTTATTGATAGCGCTTCGAATCCACCTTTTAATACGCATACTTTGGGCACGTTGCATTCAAGTAGTAAGCGAGGAAACTAAAATTGATTTTAACAATGAGCCCTCGTAATCATAACATGTTAAGCTATATCATTTAACAAACAAGTATATGACTTGTTAATTTTAAATTTGATTTGTGAGGAATTGGTTTCTAGATAGACGCGATTTTTAAGTTGAAATACTGCATACTATCAACAATTAAAATTGGTAAAACAAAACTTATTTGCTCATTAAGAAACTTCTTAGTAACAGAGCTACTAAAAGCCATTTCATAAGAAAATTATAATAGAAATCAAAACTTACCATCTCCATGTCTGTATCACAGTCTCCAATAACAACAACAATCATTTCTTGGTTGTTGGCCAATGCATTTCCAGCTGGTCCAAAACTATCGAGTGATGCCTCTCCGAACTTGACACTCGAAATTGGAATGTTCAAACTTCCAATTACAGAACGTCTTGCAAATCTGTGCATAATTAAATGAGAGATAATACCAGTTCAAATTTGCTGAAAATACTCACTGAGTTGGATTTCGAATGTCTATCAAAATCAATTGCATTGGAAAGTTCAACACCAAATTTTCGACATCTTCAGCACTGATTCTTGGAAATCTATCTTTGTTTTCACGCTTCGACTCTTTCAGGCTTTCCTACAGAGAAAAACATGAATCAACGATATGAAAAATGTGAAAAAATTATAAATTTCATACGGGTGTGAGGGCGGCGTCATTTTGCTTATCATGCAAACGATACGTAATACTTTTCGGAGTTGTCTCGTAGGTCAGCATGGAATTCTTGACGCAATTCTCGATATCAATCTCAGGCAGATCCGAGAACAAAAGTATGCATTCATTGAACCCGCTCGACATCAAGCGAGATCTCAACTGTGTTAAAACTGAGAGCCCAATGTGGAGCGGAAATGACGAGTCTCCCAGCAACAACTTATCCCATAAATGCAAAATTTTATGCAAAGGAAACACATCTACAAAGAAAAAAAATTACTATTTAATTATTAAGACTTCAGAGATCAATATTTACGTGAAAACATGGTCAGAAACCATGGAATTGCAAACAACTCCGGAATGAAATTGATTTCCTCCAAGTGATTCGCCAATCGCGGATCGTGGAACGCAATCAGTTGCGAAAATCTGGCCAAATACTCTTGTATAATAGCAGAGTTATCCTTCAAGAAGAACTTGTGCAGATATTTAGGCACGAATGCCGTCAAACATGCGAAAGCTTTCGACTCGTTGTTGAAATGCAAGAGGAGAAATGGAGCCGTTAATGAATCCAATCCTTGCCAATAAACGTATTGAGTGTTCTTCTTCACCCAGGCTTTCAAGATGCGCTTCAGTTTGCAATGTCCTTCGGCGCTCGACAATAGCTCGTTGTATTGATGGCAACGAGGAATATCAACTTCGATCTGCAAAAATAATATCATAACAGCCTGATAATAATTAGATCTTTACAAACTTGTCGATCGGTTGCTGTTTGGGTCTCTTTATCAATTAACTTGTATTGTAGTGCTAAATAGTCGGGGTCGCCTCCGATATTTAATAGTGCAGCCCAAATATCGCCTCGTAGCAGTGGAGGAATATCAAACTTGGCTTGCTCAACAATTAACTCCCTTGTAAATGGATATCCCTGTAATCCATCAAATATAAAATGATTATTTCTTTTACAACGGTTGAATTATTACGTATAGTAATCGACGCAATAGAATTATACGATGAAATTGATATTCCGGGTCTTTTTCCTTGATACACAGCGGCAAGCCGCTCGCATCATAAAACGAAATAGAATCGAATCTATCGATAATTGCTGATTTCACGTGCACCAGTGGAAAGAAGTGGTGATGTTTTAAATGTCCGAGGCGTTCATGTAAAGCTGTTAATGGCATTAAGATGACTCTTTGATCGTATAAAGTTGTGGGGTTTTTATCGAAGCCTAAAGTTGTGCCTTCAATTAGTACTAAACTGCAAAACACATTTACACATTAATTAATCATATTGCACATTTTAACTAAATGCAGAGTAAGATTTGGATGAAACAAAACAGTTACGGACAACAAATCTAACGATATTAGAAATAAGAAATAATTAAAAAGTACCTTGGAAGAGATAAAATTGGAGGTCCTGTTCTAATGAGGCCCTGCTTCTTCAATTCAGCAATAACATCACCTCCAGCAAGTTGCCACCAATGGTAGAACTCCTTAATTGTGAAAGCCTCATACTTAACTTTTACCTTACTCTTGCTATCACATAGCAATAATCTACTAGTTTGTTCAAGAAATGGGTGCTGTAGCAACTGCTTGGTAGTCGCTCGATTCTGGGGCATAATGAATAGGCAACTCTCGATGAATGTGCGCAGATCTGAATCCAACTCCTAATAATATAGCAAATATTTAGTAAATAATAAATTACAACTTTCACTAAAAATATACCTGAAACATTTCATAATTATTATGTTCTCTGGCAATTCGTTCAAACACTCTACCATCACATTGTATTAAGCTCAGAGTTTTTCTTATTTTGTGGCCTATTTTTAAGCTTTCCCATAATGGTTGCTTTAATATCAGTTCAGCTAACACCATTCCAACTGACCAGACATCTACTGATTTTGGAAACACTGCTGCTTTCTTGTTTTTGTTCAAATATATTTCAGGTGCAGTATAAACAGTTTGCCTAACAAAATACAAATGAAGTTTATAAGGGGTTTAATATAATTGATACAAAACTTACGTTAAAGGAAATGAAACTAATTGGCCATGACCAGTCATAGCAGATAATCCATAATTGAAAAGTTTTATATTCCCATTGGCTTGTAACAGAATGTTGTCAGGGCATAAATTTTGATGAACAATATTTTTGGAATGTAAGAAATCTAGGCCTGCAATAATCTGATGAGCAATAGATGGTATCTGTTCATATTCAATAGTTGATAATTGTGTTGATAATGGTGCACCACAGTATTGAGATACAACAAGCAATCGTTCTGGAATTGAATCCTTGAAAGGAATTACTTTATTAAAACGAGATTCTTACCATGAGTTCCTCTAATAATATCTAGGTATTGGCATAAATTATTATGAGTATATGACTTAAAAACTTGGGCGTTTCCGTAGATGGTAATTGAGTTTGGTGTAAGGGGTAATCCATTGCTTCCACACGTATCAACAGTGTGCAACTTGGCAAAGAATGTAACAACACCAAAGGCAAAATCTCCTCGTTGAAAAAATTTTAATCCGGCGTTATTAGACGATGTATCCACTTTTGTAGCTTCCGGCATGATTTCTTCTTTAATTTTTTACGAATATTGTTAAAACAGTAATGATAAAAACAAAAACTTAGAGTTACGAATGAGGTTATGTACCAAATCACTCTACTACTGTGCTACTACGTATGTAGTTTTCTCACAGCACCGTTAAGTTGGTGGCCTAACATCAACTCCACAAATTGTTTCAAATTAATTTTAATTTGTTGTAGTAATATAATAGAGGGTACTTTCTCGGAGAAATTTGAACTTTTGCAGAAATTTGAGAAATAGGACTGAAGTCAAAGTTTGTATCTTATCAGTGCAGTAATACACGAGATAATTTACACTGGACAATAATCTAGCTGTAAAAACAGTCTACTAAAATAGCTTATAATTAATTTGCAAAAAATAAAATACTATTTATAAAGGATACTAACGCTCAGAACTTACGGAAGGACTAAAGTATCAGACTCCGTGGCGCAACGGTAGCGCGTCTGACTCCAGATCAGAAGGTTGCGTGTTCAAATCACGTCGGGGTCAAACCATGTATTTTAGTTGTAATCTTCGTAAACCCAGTGCTTTTAAAGTGGCGTAAATGTTTAAACTTTCCAAAAATTTTATTCTTCTTTAAAATTAATTATCTAAATTGTATAATAAAGAAGTTAACAACTAACACATCGGCTCGTTGGTCTAGGGGTATGATTTTCGCTTCGGGTGCGAGAGGTCCCGGGTTCAAATCCCGGACGAGCCCACTCTTTTTCTTTTAAATAAATAATTTTGTCTAATGTATATTAATTTGTGGTACTATGCCTTATTTTATAGAAATGAGTTGACACTTCGCTTGTCTTACGAGCAAATCTTTCTTATGATTTCCGGAAGAAGACTGCATAATTAGGCCCTTATGGTCCTTTCAGTGTAAAGCTAGTATCAAGACCATGATAATCAATGGTACTCGTGGTCGAAATTAGTCAGAACGAAGTTTCTAAAGGAAGTTAAAATTATTGCTCAACAAAATTGTTGTGAGAGATAAACCATCGGACTGAAAATAGTTTATGAATAATAACTATCAAAAAAGAACCTCTAGCAGAGCATGGTTTCGATCCACGGACCTCTGGGTTATGGGCCCAGCACGCTTCCACTGCGCCACTCTGCTTATACCCTTAAGTAAATTTTTCTTCTTAAATTTCGTTGGTTAATTGGGTCTTCAATAAGTCCTAAAAAGATCAATAATAGCAGTACGTTTGATTAAAATTACCCCTAATTGGAGATAAAGAAAAATGTTGAAAATGTAAAAAAAAATCGCTGCGGACAGGATTCGAACCTGTGCGGGCAGAGCCCATTTGATTTCGAGTCAAACTCCTTAACCACTCGGACACCACAGCTGCAAGTAACCTTCAATCAAATTACTATAGAACCTACTATAAAAATATTTATTTTAAATCGTATTTATTCAAACTTGATGCCTTGGGCCAATGGTAACTCTTTGGTATGATTAATTGTAATGGTAGATCTCCTCATATATTGCTTCCACGAATCCGAACCGGATTCCCGTCCACCTCCGGTATGCTTCTCACCACCGAATGCGCCACCGATTTCAGCACCATTCGTTGGGATATTCACATTAACAATACCGCAGTCTGAACCCTTTGGACCAATCCACTAAAACCCCGAAACAATCAATTAACATTTCCCTAATGTCGAATAAACAATCAACCATGAAGGGGGTTCTCCCTCCATATTTGATGAATTGTGAACTAACCTCAAACATTTTTTCGATGCTGGTTGTGAACAGACTGGAGGAAAGACCTTGGTTGACTTCATTGTTGTAGCTGATAGCTTCCTGCAGATTGCTAGCTTCGAGAATGTAAACAATTGGTGCGAAACATTCGGAATGTACCAGAGGGCTGTCGTGTGGTAATCCAGAAATGATGGTTGGTTCTACAAAGTATCCTGGACGGTTCAGAACCTGAAATTTATACATTTGAACCGGGTTCTTGTGGTTTCGAAAATAGTACAACCTTTCCTCCAAATTCGATTTTGCCACCCGCCTTCGTCGCTTTATCAATAGTCTCCTGGTACTTCTGAACAGACTTCTCAGTGTGCAGAGGACCAATGAGGACATTCTCCTCCAAAGCGTCTCCAATACGAGGCATCACTTTCTCATAAGCCTTCTTCAACCTTTCCACGAATTCTTTTGCGATCTACAATCATCTTCACTGAAAACCCATCATCAACACCTTCTTGTGTAACCATACCTTCTTGTGCAGGATCAAACGGCGAGTTGTGGTGCACCTTTGACCAGCTGTACCCACACAGGCGAAAACAGAAGCTTGGACGGCCATATTCAAATCAGCATCTTCATCAATAATGAGTGCATTGTTGCCTCCCAGTTCAAGTAAATGTTTACCGAAGCGTTTCTGCACTTCAACCCCAACAAGGTTGCCCACTTCACAGCTACCCGTGAATGACAACAACTTAATGCGAGGGTCAGCAGCCATGGCTTTACCCACATCAGCCTTACCACTGCACAATGTTGCAATTGCTCCTGGAAGTTTGTTCTTTTCGAGAACATCAACAACGATTTTGGTTGTAGCTATTGAAACTAATGGGGTTGTCTCAGAACCTTTCCACAAAACTGTATCACCACAAACCTACAGACAGACTTGATTAAAAGGGGTGTTTCTCGTTGATAGGGATGTTGTCACCATAGCAACGGCGCTGTTCCAGCCGTAAACAGCAACAGGGAAGTTGAAAGCTGAAATCACACCAATTACACCCAAAGGGTTCCATTTCTCCATGAGGACATGTCCGGGACGTTCGGATGGAATGATGGCTCCTGAGAGGGAACGTGAGAGACCCACGGCGTAATCGCAGATGTCTACGTATTCCTGAACTTCCCCAATGCCTTCCGGAACGATCTTTCCTAAAAGGCGATTCCATTTTTGAAGTTGTTAGGTTAGATTCATGTTGGATTACTAACCCATTTCGAGGGAGACCAATTTGCCCAAAGGTACCAGTTTCTCTCGGAGGGCATCTCCGATTTGTCGGACAATCTCACCACGTGCAGGTATGGGCATATCCGCCCATAATTTCCACGCATTTTCCGAAGCTTTCACACACGATTCGTAATCGCGTTGATTTCCGTACTTCACTTCAGCAATTACTTGACCATTACTGGGGCAAATCGACTTCACCGTCTAAAATATCACACTGGAAGGTTGTATCTCAGAAATTTGATGGTTGTGACCTACCTCACCGGATCCCTTCCATGACCCATCGTACACGCCGTTGTTGTTGGCCTGCAAACCCAAATCCTTCAGGAAGGAGTATTTGGAGTCGTTGATGAGGTAACTCGAAGACATCCTGAATATGCTCGCGAAGTTTTGGGCACTTTTGTTAGATTTTAACAAGTTTGGCAATTGCGAGCGGAAAAATAAGCTGGTCATTCCTTAAGTGATGATTTGATGAAGAAATGTGAGATTGAAGCACGACTTGGAACCTTCCAGTACGGAGTCGAAAGTGAAAAGATCTTCCAATGATTGGGGAAGGTTGATAATTACATAATTAATGTTGAACAGACGAGGAGAGAGTTCATGATTAAATGGTGATAGCTGTTGCTCAGATTGGATGCGTTGAAGTCATGGGTTATCAGAACAATTCGAGTTGTTTTTGTTTCGATGCGTTGTGAATGTTTACTAAATTTAGACGTCATATTCGAATGTGATAATTATGTATGTATACTGATAATGCATGTTAAACTATGTACGTTATTATGTTACATGAAAATTGTTGAATGAAGAAGTCTAAAGTGGGATTTTTTGAATCTGGATATTATAAATTTTTCAAAATTAAAATATTTTTTTGTAAGAAATACAGTTTTATTTAATTATGGATTTTTTAGGAGCGATGAATCAAGCCTCCGTGGCGCAATCGGCAGCGCGTTCGGCTGTTAACCGAAAGGTCGGTGGTTCGATCCCACCCGGTGGCGACTTCTTTTTTGTTATAACAATTAAATTTTTAAACAAAAATGTTACAATGTCGAAAGTCATTATCAATTCCATCACTTTTCGTCAGATCATTTAATAGAACCTTTCAGAAGGCATCTATCATGTAAGTGCAAAAGCCTTAAACTCTAGTTTGTATATACATAGCGTTTTAAAAGTTACATTTTTTACAAAAAAACTTATCCTGGGAAAATTTTATGTAAGAAAATTAAAAATAACGTTTGGCAGCGGTGGGATTCGAACCCACGCCTCCGAAGAGACTGGTGCCTTAAACCAGCGCCTTAGACCGCTCGGCCACGCTACCTTATTGCAAAATAGGGTTTCCTAAATTCGGTCCAATTTTACAATTTTGTTAACTTTAAAATCAAACTTTGAATTGCCTTCAAATGGCATCGCAAGGCGCCGTGGCTTAGTTGGTTAAAGCGCCTGTCTAGTAAACAGGAGATCGGGGGTTCGAATCCCCCCGGGGCCTTGTCACAAAGCAAGTTTGTGACAACTTTTTGCAAATTTAGACACAAATAAAACTAATTACGTATAAGTATGCTATGCTAGGAATGAATAAGATTGCAAGTGTGTGTTTATAATTATCAATAGTTGACACCAAAAACTGATTTATAATGGCACTTTGATTCCAAATTATTCTGCAATTATTTAATATAATAATAAAAATATTAATATTATCATAACTAGTTTTAAGTTAAGAAAATGTATGATATGTTGCTCATTTGATAAATAGCAGACGAACGTAATATTGCATGGGGTATTAACAAGGACTTTCTAACTAAAAGTGGAAACAAAGCAAAATAGATTTGCGAGTGCTTCCGGCATGCGGTCTCGGATTTTTTATTATCTTCGCACGTTTCCACACGAATTGCGGTTGGTTGAGTGAACATTGGTTTCGTTTTCTGCCTGCGTATATTGTGGAAGTCGTATTTTATATCGGTCAATATTGGTCACCAATTGCATTTGCCATTGGGGTTTATTTAGTATGCAGTGATCGTAAAACACTCCTGTTGATATTGCGGTTTCCAAACTGAAAACAACAACAATACATTCTCAACTACAGTTTGTATAAACATTGCATGTATTTTATCAAGTAGAACTCTGTTGGACATTGCCTCCAGTTCTGGTAACCATCCCGAAGGAAAACAATTAGTTATTGGATGCTCAAAGTTGAATTGAAATTGCTTTCAACCTCCTTTTATATCTCTCATTCTTCAACTTCATGAGCCAAGAAAAAATTAGTAATAATCGTTCATTTTGCTTTTTATTTCCATGGTCAGGAGAATGAAATATCAGGGGAGATATTAAGATCTCTCAGATAATGAAAGGTCTGGAATGAGAATCCCCACAGGAAACAATCCTTTCTGTTGGAATGTTCGTGTTTGGGTTGTTGTGTACGGTCACCATAAAGCACAGAACTATCAAATGGACTGAGTCCTCGGTGTCCAGTAAACGGTGTTAATTACATGTTTGGGTTGCTCCTTCATGTACTATACCACGTGTCATGGATAATCATTGGCCATTGTGCATTTTACAGCTTTTACTCTTGGTTGGGTTTCTAAACCAAATTGGAAAGGAAATTGATATTGAATCTTTGTAAACCAGATTTAGAAATCCTCAAAATTACCTGAAATTCATTATTTAGGAATGTAACAAGAGACAACTATGATAATTCTAATAATCTGATAGTAGAATGGTTGGTTAATTTATGAATACAGGATTAAACTGAATTAAAAACGTTTATACTCATGGTATTAAAGTGTTTTTAGCTGATATTTCGACTTGGAGCAATTTAGCTCAGTTATTTATCTCGCCAACTGGACTAGTGGCAACATGGGAGAGAAATGTGGGAATCCCGCATCCTAAACACATTCAAAATGTCATTCGTTGATAATTTAGGTGTATCTATGGCGAGCATACCCTTCCCGAAAATGGAAAGGGTGAATTCTGGAAGCCCGTTAACAGTATTCCATCGCAGCATCCACCAAACGTATTCAAAGCATTAGCAATGAGTCGGGCGTGTGTTTTATTACGACTGGATGGATACACTTTGTGTTATCCTATCCCGTTATTCTCATGGATAACGTGGAATGAATGTAAATTGTCGTAGAGCAGGTCGTATATATCAATAATTCTGGGATTGCATCATACATCATGATCATGTGCGACTTATTGCGTTTGTCTCATTCAATTTCATTCTTCTTGTCTTCTCTTCAAGGATACATGGAGGATTCTTGTATAGAAAACTCTGACTACAAATTCAATAAATTTTCATATTTAAATAAAGAATCAACTCAGTGCAAGATAAGGTTATCAAGAATCAAACTTTTTCGAAATGCCCTCATTCGTAAGATAACAAGATTGTAATAAGCTTTATTTGTAAGGTCCTATATTTTTGTAGGACAAACTTTTGGGTTGTGAAAACTCATTGAATACCAGATTCTAACACAAGCACATACCTTTGTTTAAACTTGTTACTGCCCATAATGGACCATTTGGCCCTTATTCTCTCCATTTCAAATAGACGTGCACCATTTGCACGTAACATCAATAGTTCTAGTAACCAGGTCGAGGGTAATACAACACAACCCTTTGCTACGTGTCACCTTTCCACCTCCAATCAAGCCCAAAGTGTTTATACTCCACTTCACTGAATTCCACCATTGAAGGACCACTTTCAAAATGCATCTGCAATAACATTTGCTACTACATCTTTGATGTCTAAAATTTCGATAACTATATAGTTACATTTCAACTTCTAAACTTTTCACAACACCAAAACTCAAGAGGTACAACTTGTAGCTTGTAGTTCCAGTATCGTACAGCTTTTGTTGACATTCCAATGAACCTCTGCTTTGTTTACCCTGGTTGTTGCTTTGCATGCTTTCAAACTCCTAATGCTCCTTGAACATGGACATGAAGAGAAGGAGTAGAAACAGCACAACCAGATCAGTTGGCCGTGTTGCAAATACTGTAACGGCTCTTATTGTTGTTCTTGATGGGTTGCTTTGCTGTCGTGTTTCACTCATCAGGTGGAAACTCCCTGAAAGGTCTTGTGAACAGATCCTTCCAAACAATTGTTGAATATCTACATCACTTTACCTTAATCAAAATGTTTTAACATATTCATTTGTTATTAACTTCCAGTTTCAACGTCAATTTATTGAAAACTTAACATTTTGCAACGTTTTCAAGAAATCAGATGATAAACCCAAAGAGTCTATGAAGTTTTAATTAGAACAAGCATTGTCATTAATATTCTGGTTAACATGACATGCCTTTGTTTGATGTCCATCCTTCAGCTCCTGAAGTCCTCTAGTGTAGGTTCTGTCAACGCAAAAGCTTTACTGAAGAAGGATTTCGAGAGAAAGTGGTGACTTAATAGTGGGGCGGTTGTTTGCATTGGTTGGCGACCGCTTTACGTAATTAAAATTTAATTGAAACAACATTGTGCTTCCCAAGCGCCACTTGTACCCGAATTAGGGACGCCATTCACCATCCAGCAACCAACAGCAACCATAAACCGTCACATTGTAAGTGTATGTTCCACCATTCGATTTACATCAAAATCCCTTTGATATTTTCAATAAAACTAACGATATTTGATAGAATCATAACATCAGAGAAATATGTAGAAAAAATATTTGATAAATGATAATATATGCACTCATTACTCCATGATACACAATAGATTGATGCCATTTGGGCGATTATCATAGATGGTACTGATTTGCCATTCTCGCCCTCATATCACCAATTCTGGTGACATGCAATCATCGTTGCACTCAACCATCCGCATACATCAAAGTGTAAACACCTAAACAGGGTTCTGCGAATATGGGTGTCTGCAGTAGCGTGGCCCAACGTTTGGTCGCATGGTCGCAATAAATTTGCCTCATCGACACACAAAGTGCCCACATTCGATCGATCTGGCTTGTTCAGCAATGGACGAAACATCAAAGAGATTAATCAAATGCTGGATGGTTTCAGCAATCAGATCTATTTAACTCGATGGTAATGCTTCTGTGAGTGGGTTTTTCGTTGGGTGTCCAATTTGTATTTATCAGTATGTAATAATTTTGGAAATTATAAAACATCTGAATGACGTCTCTCTGTAATCATTCCAATTTGAATTTAGCTTTTAATTTTACGACTCTATTTAATTAAAAACGTGATGTATACATTTAAGCACTTTAAATATTAAATACCACAATTTTACTGATTAATTAAAATAGGGATGGGATGGGATGGGAAGTGGAACCCACTGGTTCATATTGAGAACCAAAGCGTAGTCCCTTGAATACTTGATTATAATGTAAATAAGAGCGCAAAAAGTTGTATTGACACTGAGAAAATATATGGGAGTTGAAAGTTGGAGTGCAATTAATATGCATTAGGGGACAGCAGCCGCATTAAATATTAACTTTGGACCATGATGCGCTTGCTCTTGTGCGTCCTGAATGTGGCTCATCAGTGCAGATGAACGTTGCAAGCGAAGATTTGACCACATTGAAAATTCATAAGCGGATTCCGGTTTGACCCTACACTCATGTTGAAATAATCTTCCGTTTCATGTTTGTCCAATCACATCTAAATGTGTATATGGGGCTCATTTTGATATTGCATATGTTTTGGGGTTGTGGGTTTGGTGAATATGTTCCAAATGAAACAGCAGAAGACATTAGATAGAAACGACATTTATATATTTATATATTATTTGTGGAAAAAATTCTTGTAGGGTCTCATTTTGAGAGGTGTCTAATTGCAAATGACAATGTCTCATTTTCTACCTGGGACCTACAAGGTACATTGCTATTTGTCCCATATTCGCAAAAATTATTATTTAAACATTATTTTCTGTAGATTTTTGATTTTTAGATTTTAAAGTATACATAAACAATTTAAATTTAGTGTAGTAAAAATTTAGAACAGATTACAAAAAAAAATTTCTAAGGGTAATGAATCATACATGATATCTAATGTGACTATTGTTTATACTTCGTAAGTAACGTATTGTAGTAATTTATTTTACGAACATTAAAACCATACCTAGAATTGTTGGTATTTTAACATGGAAAGTTCATACTTCACCAGCAGATTGCGTCAACGTTATAATTTCTGATCAACATTAAAGGTTTAAAAAAAAAAGCGTAATGACCCCGACGTGATTTGAACACGCAACCTTCTGATCTGGAGTCAGACGCGCTACCGTTGCGCCACGGAGTCTGTAAATAATTAGGGTAGCATTTAAGTTGCAAATCCTTAAACAGAATACGAAAGAAAACAGATGCATTTTGGAAGGTTTATGACTTGATGTAATGGAACTTTAACTGTAGGTAGCTTTGCTTTCTATGTCTTAACACTTTCCACTTTTCTGCACCTTTCTGATTTTCAATTTTAGCTATGAGTACCCTCATTCGCCTCTTGATTGTTTGGTGAGGGTTTGTTCCATCGACCAATAGCTGCCTGGGCTGATGAGGGATTCGAACGACGATGACGTGGTGGGATATGGTTCTTGATGGTATGTTTTACCCCAGCTTAGATCCCTTTGAAGTAGTTGGTACGACCGGCAACTTTTTGCTTTATTGCAGATGAAAATGCAGAACTCATCAACCTCCTAAAAAAGCCTTAGCAGAGCATGGTTTCGATCCACGGACCTCTGGGTTATGGGCCCAGCACGCTTCCACTGCGCCACTCTGCTCTACATAAGACATTTTTAAATCACCAATCGTCTAGTTCATAATAATAAGGCATTACAATTATGTGCAACTGAAGTGACTTTGACCGTTGGTTAGTTTTTTGTGTAAAGTAACAAACCAAACCATTATGGCAAAAACTATAAAACCAATAGAATCTTATATCCTGCATAGATGTCCTAAACCACCGAAAATTATCAAGGAAACTGAACGATGGGTAACTTTATGCCATTAAAATTGAGTCTATTAGCGGCTTTTCAGAATATCAACTTTAACCATAAATCTTTATTTTACTTTCCAACTATTTTGACCTAACCATTAAAGCTTTCTGAAATACATTGCAGTCAACATTGAAGTCTCTTCAAATACACACTTTTTAGTGTTAACTTAGTTAGGTGCACCTCCTTAGATCAGCAGGTTATATCATACAAATTTAAACCATCAATATTCTGAAATTAAACATGTATTACTTTGTTACAAAATGAATAGCCTCAAATGTTAACTTGACTCTTTTTTACTGTTAGATACTCTGTTGCTTTGTTCCAGAAAATATTTCGAAATTTTAATTTAACGGACTTCTCTTACAGGTGGCCCATTAGCTCAGTTGGTTAGAGCGTCGTGCTAATAACGCGAAGGTCGCGGGTTCGATCCCCTCATGGGCCAATTTCCTTTTATTATTGAAATTTTGTTTACATAAAATTGGAAAATTAACGCTTGAGGTCTGCTCTTCCTAGATATTATTTTATTATTAACCACTCCTTTTTTATTTCATTATGAATTACCAGGAATATATTTTCAATGAATCAGTTTGTAATTTACATCACCTACATGACTATTTTTTGGTAGTCATAATAAAAAAAAATTTATTACTTAAAATTCTACATAAATTACACTTGAAATATCACTCCGGTATGGTCTAATGGTCTCAGGATATCTGGCTTTCACCCAGGGGGTCCGGGTTCGATTCCCGGTACCGGAAGTTTTTTTTTTAATAAATTACAAATAATAAATACTTTTATGCATGAACAAAGAACATTGCCCAGGGTTTGGTATAATATTTTACATTGCATTTTTTTATATCAAGTCAAATTGTGTAAAAAACTGGTAAAGAAGATTCAAAATTTCTAGATTTATAAATAAATGAAGTTGCATTCAAAATACGTAAATTTAAGAGTGACTTTTATGCTTGTTTAAGGAAAAGCTATGTTTTTAAAAAAGGATTTAAATTTGATAAAGTATCGATATAGTGCAGATAACAAAATAATGGTAAGTTTTAGTAAAATAAATGTATCGTTTTGGCATCTTGCTATGGTAATTTGTATATGTGAATAATGTAAATAATTATAACAATAATTGGTAGTTCAGATTTCGAATATTTCTCTCGCTCTCTCTTCTCTCTCAATGAAAACAACCCCAAGACTAGTTTCGGTCCTAATAGCGAGAGAAAAATTCGAACTCTGAACTACCAATTATTGCTATTATTATTGTTATATGTAAGATTCCATTTTATTAACATATAATGTAGACCAGCACACAGTTTTCTGTGGTTCCAAAAAAATTTTTTAGTTCTCATACAGCAAAAACCATTGCAAAGATAGTCTATTGACAAACTCCTGCAAGAGGATTTAGCTACTTTGTTTACGTTTACTTAATCAGATATCGCTGCTAAAGCACGACTAATAAAGAAAAGTAGACTATACCGGATTGATATCTTCAGGTATATTCAAGAAAAATTTCAACAGACCTTTTTCAATTGCAATTTCATTGTGCCACGGCTAAGCTATCAGGGTCCGGATAGCTATATATCATACCGCATGTGAAAGCCATGAATTTCCCATAACTCCCATAACAAAAAAACAATACTTACTTAAAATTCTACATGAATAACACTTAAAATATCTCTCCGGTATGGTCTAATGGTCTCAGGATATCTGGCTTTCACCCAGGGGGTCCGGGTTCGATTCCCGGTACCGGAAAACTTTTTTTGAATTATAAATGATAAATATTTCCATCTTTGAATGATGGCATTACCCAGGTTGTATTGCAATACCCGTCATAGTTAATTTAATTTTAAGCTCATTTGGATAAAATGAACTATGTAAAAAGTGGTAAAAAGTTTGTAACCATAGCTTTTTCCAGTCCCAAATTTTATAGAACTTCTGAAAATCAACGCCTCGGTAGCGCAGTAGGCAGCGCGTAAGTCTCATAATCTTAAGGTCGTGAGTTCGATCCTCACCCGGGGCATTCCTTTTGCAAATAAATTTTTTCATAATTTTGTCCTCAGAAAAACAAACATTGCTCGGTAATATACGAGATACTGTGAGTGTGTTGTTTGGAACAGAAATAGAATATTAACAACAACTTCAATTGTCACTAGTGGTTATTTTATTATACAAGTGACTGGAATTGATGTCGTTTTAAATAAAGATTTGGTGACTATGGTTTCAAATATTTCTAACCAATCCAATAACATGCATTTAAAGTTTGGATTTTATGGCTTCTTGGAACATAAATTTTTGAATCAAATTCTTCAATAACTTATAGTTTTGAATTTCTTACTTATAATATAATTTACTATTATTATATATTGAAATTTGAAATATAATTTCATTATTTCCAATAAGCTATTTACGTTTTCCAATGATAAAAAAATTCAGAGAATTTTCTATTCC
This sequence comes from Aleochara sp. GC000083, assembly GCA_030264555.1. Lineage (NCBI taxonomy): Eukaryota > Metazoa > Arthropoda > Insecta > Coleoptera > Staphylinidae > Aleochara > Aleochara sp. GC000083. The sequence goes on along the minus strand of JARJDZ010005290.1, from coordinate 333 downwards.
TCATCAAAATCACCGGGTTACCCGCTTAATCTAGCATCGAATTTCCCCGGGATTTAAATTACGACCTAATTATAACATGGAAAGTTAAAATATTACAACAAATGTTTGATGTTATCATTGCAGTCCACAAATCTGGTAATCTTATTTGTCATTTTAATTGATTTAGGAAATAATCTTGTAATTCGGGAAAATTTACTAATCAAATGTTGAAATCAAATTTTTGTTACCAGAATTGTTGACCAAATACCAAATTTGATACCATCTTTCTCAAATTTTCTTTGATTTCTTAGGATACGGATATCTTATAAATATAAAGACATTTCACTTACTTTA
>JARJDZ010005289.1:0-39642 GCA_030264555.1 Aleochara sp. GC000083 | reverse complement strand
GATTTCCTCATAAAATCAAATTACGAATAAAATCAAACCTGATGCCGGAACACAAAGACACCTTATGCATTAATGCAAAGAGGACCCTCCATTTGCAGGAAGAGCTTAGATCCAATCTGGAAGTTGCGCGCTTTACTTCAATAGGATGGGAAAATCAATAGTTTGAGGAGATGTAAAAAACATTTCGAGATTGCAATGTTGGAGGATGAGCTGGAAATCGCACTTAGAACGACTTTTCTAAAATTAGCAATAATACTTTCCATTCGCTTAATGCAAGCTTGAATAGAATAGGTCGATTTTTTTAATGGAACTGCAAATTAAACTAGTTGAGGATTTATATGGAAAATTCCGATATTCTATAAATAAATCATTGAAAACGTAATTTGAAGTGGGTTAAACTGCCAACTTAGATTGATACTAAATTAAAGTATTTACAAAAGTTATCTGGATATTATAGCTTGCTTAGATTAAGAATTAAAAAAAGATTAACAACAATTAGTTGTTTAGGTATGAAACTTTTGACATCAAATTTTGTTTTTAATGAACAGAATAGCAAAAATATATATATTGTTAACAATGAGCTACTCTATTCCTATAATAAAATATACTTCACTTTGATCTAAAATTCACAAATTTGAAGATACTTTAAACAATTTTTTAGTGACTATAACTGAATAATGAGAAACGAGGTTTGTAATTTTATTTTAAAAAGAATTTAATTATCCAAACAATATAGAATATTGCAGTTACAATACGATTCCCAAATTCAAAATCAAATGTTTATTTTAATCGTACGAAAACAAGGTACATTTACGTTTGTTCTTTTAAATATGATTTTTAATGTTTTATAAGAGAGCTTTCAAAGGCTTTTTGCAATTTATTTAATCCAGAAATCCCATATTTTAATATCCTTGGATCATGTTTCATCAATAAATAATAACAATAAACGTTTACTATTTACACTCCTAAAATCAAACTATTGCAAATATCAATCTGTAATTGGAAAAGAGTAAAAATCATCAAGAGGAAATTGCTTAAATATTTACGATCCAATCTTATTTGTAATACGATTTTCTTAATTGTAGGACTGAAGAAATATAAATTACAGATTTCTCTGATTACTTTCGGAAAATTCTTCAGGCGTTTACAGAAAAACAACAAACTATGCATTTTAACATCGTTTTTTATCAGTTGATAAACAGAAAAGATATCTAGTTAATAATTCTTTTAAATGATTAATAATGAGATATTTTATTCGCTGAATATGATTTTTACGGTTTTTGCAATTAATTCTTAAAAGAAAGTTTGCAATAGATTTGTAGTTCATAGATTTCAAGTTTCTTTGATTATGTGTTATTTATCAACTGGAAACATAGTTCACAGTTTGCATCATTAGAAGAATGTCATTGCAAATACCAATCTGTAATTGGAAAGGAGTAAAAATTATTAAGAAGAAGTTAAAAATACATTTCTAAAAATAGCAATAAAATATCCTAAGCGGATAAAACGAAACGAATCGATTTCCACCCATCTATTTTCTTGTGCAATCCGCGCCTTTCAACAATAATCAAACATCTTGACAATTCTATAGTTGGCTTATACACTCGAATAAACCTCATATTGGAACAGAGACGACGAGAGTGGGCGAGCGATTCGCAATTTAGATAGGACTAGAAATCTCCATGGTATGGACGTTATATCACTGAGCCGACTGACAATATTGGGGCAAACCGCACATGAATGTGGTACCAAAATAGATTGAGAGACATGGACCTAGGAGGAACGAGGGCTTTTCGAGTGGATGTGGACGTAATGAGTTTGGAGGGTTTTTAGCTGAAAATTTTTCGATCGATGCCAAACCAAATGGGATAATGGAATGGAACGCAAGAATGGCGCCGAATTGATAGAAAAATATCAGCAATTACGCGCTGGACATTGATGTAATGCAAATGTATGCATGCACGTCGGAGATAAATCAGGTTAAATGTGTTTGCTGACCGCACATTTTTACGGAATTCCCGTCTGAAATGCAATTTCGGTCAGAGATCCTTTTCGGCTAAAAAGAACGCTTTGCTGGAATAAAATAGGAAATACAATTTCCAGGAAGAAAATAAGTAGATAGACTTTTAAATTACTTTCTATAAAAAGGATTGAAAATACTTTAATGCAAATTACTTTAGAAATTTTACAAAAACAAAATTTTGTGACCATTAATTCAAATCTAAAATATACATGTTTAAAACGATAGAAGCAGAATTTACAAAGTTTTTAAAAAATATAATTTATATTTCATAAATATTAACATATCAAATGTATTTAAAATGTGCGAATTATAAACTAGAAAATGTCAGTTTTAGAATCCTCTAAATGTATTTCCGGAATATGACACTCATAAATTGTCATTTGAAATTTAAAAAACATTCTATAGATTTAAATCACAATCCATTGAATAAGTTGATATACATTCATCGATAATTTTTGGTGCATTAATAATGTCAATATTATGTTATGTATATACATATAATTTACCTACCAAAAAAACTGAATCGTTTTTAAACAATGAATGGCACTATTCTGATTTGCATTTCAAATCAGTTGTTTGACAAATTTGAAATTTATTCAATAGTTTTTGATATCAAACATTTGCAATTATATTTACCACATCTGAATTACAATTAGCATAATCTCAATTACATGTAACAAATCTTAATTACATTTCCTGCTAGTTTAGTTAAAATTTACCAATCGTAATTGCATTTTAAACTTTTTAAATTATTATTTGAAAACGTGTACAAACCATAAGAAAAGTGGGATCAACTCTATCTAGAGTAATGTATTTTGAGTTGTCTTTAATTATTTTGCTTACAATTAGTTAATGAACGGATGATTTAGGGAAATTTTGACAATATTAATTTTTCTAGCTTTAATCAATTTTTGATTAAGTATAGAAAGCTGGCAAACATTAACTGCAAATTGTACCGCTCAATAACCTACAATTACACCCGCAAATAAAATTCGTCCTTAACTTTTCAACCTTGAAACTTCTTCCGCCATGAAAATGAGAAATTCCTCATGTTCAATCAACTTCATAAACCCAATATACGCTTATTTGCCCACTAATATTTCACATCGCATATGTGAAAATGTGTGTGCTTGGCTTTTTCGGCTCCGGTGGTCATTTCGTGGTGTTGGTGCTGCACCATTGGGGGCGCTGCAGTTGAGGCGACGGTGGCGCCGGTGGCGTCGTTGGTGGTGGTGGTGGTGGTGGTGGCGTCGCTGGCCTCGATCAACCACCCTTCTTGCTGCGACGCGATCTGCCCGCTCTCCTGGTGCAGATTATATTTCAAGGTTTCTTGGACTGTAGCCAAATAATTCGGTCGATCCTTACGTAACGTGTGGGTGGGTTGGTTTTACAACCCCTTGGTGCCCTCTAAAGATAATCCATAGCGTTAGCCGAAACCCTCGACCGATGTGATATACGTACATGCACCCGATCCGCGCAAAGAGTACGTACATATTGGGTTCAAACTTGAAAATATGGCTGCATACGCCAAGCAAATTTCGCATTCTTTCTCGAACGTCACGTCCCGCTATCCAAGACAATAAGGACTGCATTTACATATTTATATTCAGCGATAGTCATTTTCTTGACATTGTTATTGATATTGAGTTTATCCGCAGTAATGCTGGCAAAATATTAGGTTTAATTTTCGAGAAAATGTTTGTTGGGAATAAAAATCTCCAAAATTTAGAACTGATTTAAGCTAGTATTGTCATTGATTTCAAAAATCTACCGATTTCGGTGTGGCTCATTTTGTTAGTCAGATTAGGTCAAATTTAAGGTTAAATATAATATTTCATCATTTCGTTATTTTCCTATCAATATTGTTAATGCTAAAATAGATTTTATAATTGTTGATTTGTACCCGTCTTTTGCTTCTGATTCTAAAGATTGTTGAATATAAAATGTATCTCGCAATGTTAGAGACAGTAAATTATGTAATTATCGATAAATATCTTTAAAAACTTATTGGTAACGAAGGTACCTCAACATTTAGAACAGATTTCAACTTTTATTAAATTTCAAAAGTCCCTCAATTTTATTGGAATTTATTTTCGAACAAAACAAATTCAATTGAACTTTTTCATCTTCATCTGTTGACGATTAAGCGATAAATAAAATGCCTATTAGAGCGGATTTTAAGTTCGATCAGATTTCAGAATTCTATAATAATATTTTGAAGATTATTGACCAAAAAATGTTTCTCTATTGATAGAAAAAATAGTATGTGTAATTCTCGAAAAATTATCTAATTTGTTAGGTGACATACGTAGGTACTACAAATGATAGACTGCAAAGGACAGAAAAAAATCAGATTAAATTTGAGATAATTATTGTAGAATGAATCAATTGTCCTTAAAATCTCTTAGACAACAAAGATATTCAAAACTCAAGTTCTGTTTTTATGTTCTTGAAATCTATATATTTTCTTGTAGATTCTTTGTTACACAGAAATCTTTTATTGAGTTTAAAATTAAAAATTAATTGAATAAAAATAATGTTTCAAATTTTAATCCAAAATTAGACAGAATTTTGGCTATTTCTCTGGGATCAATTTGCCACCGAAAATTTAATCATTTAACTATAACATGTTCTTGTCATTGTTACTAACCTTAAGATAATTGGCCCGGTAAATTGAATTATACTTTATTTAATTTCGGAGTAACTGTTTCTTAAAAACTATTGGGGAACATACGTAGACCAAAAATGAGAACGCCTTGAAGAATGCAAAAATTGATCGATTTTATATTGTCTCATGGATCTGTTGTGTGAAGGTGTTAGTCAGAAGCAAACAAAATAATGAGAATAATGTCCCCGTTTTATTATAAGTGAAGTTTACTGAGAGAAAATAATCAAAAGGCAAATTTGCCTCGTTCACTCAAGCGACCAATCCTCGAACCAACGAAGCAAAGAACCGACGTACGGAATGCACTTTAATTAAAGCTTGAATGGGCCTTCAAGGGTAGAGAAAGCTCGATGAAGACCCGATTGGAAGTGCACTAGTAGACCGATCGTTTGCAACTTCAGGAAGAGTGAAAAACTAATGACGCTGATTTTGACGGAAGTGTGCTGCAATACTTTGTTCGAAAAATTTAATTTAGCGCAGCTTGCCTGGCCAATTTACTCCCAGCCTTCATTCATTCTCCCACGTTTGTTTTGCACGTTTCGCTCACTTTTCATTATTAAACCAACATCTTGAAGTGAAAAGTCATCTCAGATTACAACATTTGTTTACGACATTTTTATAATTGCTGGGTTCTTAGATAGTCTAAATATAGAAACTACTCAAGAACATGTTCATTAAATAATATATCACGTCAAGTCTAATAAAATATTTTATAAGAGGGAACGACAGAATTTGCTATTATTACGTTGGATTTACTAAGTGCTATGATGTAATTTGCAAATTCTAAAATTTATATTTTTAAAATTTGACATTTACACACAAGCATGAATTAAATGATCAGGTAGGAAGATTAAGTTATGCTATATGAACCAGATTTTTTATCGTTTTATAGTTGTATTTGGGTTATACAGAAGTTAAATCTTTAAATCCAGACTCATATTTGATTAAATCATTGCGAGACTGGTTCTGTAGGGATTTGTTATCCTGTGACCATTCTCGGATTCAGTTATTTAAAATGAGTTTTACTTGTAAATAAATTATTCGATATTATTTAATAGACATCTTTCAAATGTGCAAAAAGCTAATAAGGTTATATATTAGATTAGAAGGTAATTTTTATAAATTTTCAGGCTGGCTTAGGTTTTAATGGTGCTTCACATTTATGTTACGTTTTCGTTTATCCTTTAACCTTAATTTTCACCCCACATTAGAGCTCGAAATGCTGGAAAACACAAGCGTTAAAACAAAAATTCCTTGATTTATTATATCAATTACTTAACGCACTATTATCGGCCTGTAATGCGTCTCGAATTTCAGCCAAACAGATGGAAACCACTGAAATTCAAACCGCACATAACTTTCTCTACGATGAGGGTTGAACGCGTAACTTAATCTCATGTGGAACCAGATAAGCTCGAATTAGAAACAACATTGGCTTCCATGCGTTTTTATCGAGGATAACATGGCACTTATCTTTATTGCCGACTTAAATAATTAAGAAAGAAAGTATACACCCACGATTCAACTTTATCGACATAATCTAATACTTTTTTCTATTTTTATAGAAAGCTGAAAAAAAAAAGAAAATAAGTTTTGGATTACTATCATTTATAGGAGATTATATTTATATTTTTTTGCTTTAAAGGTATATTAATCACAAGAATGTCTGTTTTTTATTTGGAAGAATAAATGATTCATATAATTATTACATATTTATTTGAAAACAAAAAATACATGTAGGTGGTAATTATGCAAATAAATACTGAAAAATATTTTTCGTCTAGATGAAATGTGTTTTTGAATTTCGCCAGAAGGAATGTTATTTCACATATTAAAAAAATAGAAAATCGCAACAAATTAATACTTTTCGGATTTATAATTTGATTTGTTTGAGTTGATATAAAACTATAATACATTTACGAAATCGTTGCTGCTAAAATTAATGACAATTGTAGAATTTTGCATTTTTAGAATTTTCAGTAACAAATGCTTTTTAAAAAATGGGATGTTTCCTTTATCGTACAAAAACATTGTCTAGCTAATAATAATATTTTTAATTAATAATTAATAATCTTCTTAAGTTTTAATTAAGAAAGCATCAATTAAAATTTACAAATGAAGAAATTTAATTAAGATGAGTTAAATAAAATTGAAAAAGTTTCAAATTTATAAATATATAATTCCAATTTTTAAAATGTAATTCAGAAATTATTATCATTTGAAATTTAATAAATGTTATTAAATTGTTTTCTAAATTGCCAATACTTTGACGTTATATGATTAAATTTAACTATCCAAAAACTAAATTATTATTTAACAATGAGTGAATTGAACTTCATTTAATGCTTCCTGAATTATCCTTGACTAATCAGAATTACATCTAATTGTTTGTTATATTAAATGCATGCTTACTAAATTATATTCACCAAATCTTAATAACAATGAACAAATTGAATTGCATATAACAAATCAGAATTACATGTGCCACTCGTTTCATTAAAATTTACTTATCTGAATCGCATTTTTTCAAAATTATTATTATAAAAGTGTAGTCAATATAAACTATTAAATAAAGTGCGAAATTAAAGTTATAAAATAATTAATTTAAAGTTCTATTTCTCGTCCTTAAATCTTTAAGCTAATTAAAAAAAAAATTGAAAATTGTTCGTGATAGAAAATAAATGAGCACTTTGCAAATCTCCGTGGATCAAGAACAACAGTTTCTTGGTCCGCATCTGTTTTGGAATTTATCCCCTACAAAGTGAAATTATATTGTCTGCACATTCAATCGAAAACAGGATAGAAATTGAATATCCGCTGCCTCCTTCCACGCCTGATCTCTATCTCTGATATTGGAAGTCAGAAACACAACAATGCGCATCCAAAATTGAATCGATTGAATTTCACAAAGTGCACCCACTATTGCATTCACCCGCTGATACAGCGATATCCGGACTGCTGCAAGCATCGAAAACAAAGACATCTAAGACTCCTACTTACAGTCTGAACACAAACCAGCAAACAGGACCTCGAACCGGTATGATCCTGTCATGGCGGGTGGTATCACCGATATTATGCTGTCTGCGTTGGTGGAAGCGGCAGGATAGCAGCGGGATAGTGCGCCCGAATATTGGCAGGATGCTGTTTGCGTGTTTGCGACAGGATTAACGGCGTTTCAGATTGATTAGCCAGCTATTAGCCGGCTTCCAAACTCTCGCGTTCAGAAGGAAGTATGGATGCACTCTAATAGATCAAAACAACTATTTTACGTCGTGTTTACGTCTCGTTAGTGTTTACTCGAGGATGAACAATTTTAAGTTGTTTTGATCAGTGTCGCTGCATTAATTCTTGTTTACGGTTTCGCCTTAATTACTTGTCAATTTCAAGAAAACTTGAGATTGCTTAGATGATAGATTAGATATTTGCATGTAAACAAATTTAACATATATCTTATATGATTCTTTGTGATATCTTCTTTATATGATAATGATTATTATTATTCTGGGTGACTTTTTAATTTTCTAGTCATTTTATGAAATTTTGTATTAGTATTTCATTTTGTAGTGATAGCTTATTATATCACAGTTGCATAGAATTAGATAGTTTAGGTTAGAATACTATATATTTGTGGTCTCTGTGCCCGATAATTGCTCCTGATACTGTGATGCTAACTAAATCAATTAATTGGTATGAGGACGACTGCTATAATTATCTACCAATTAACAATTAAGCCCGAATGCACAAACGATTGTTAATTAATCATGATTTAAAACCAAATTTTGCTTAAAACTTTAATTCCCGAATTGATAGCAATATTTTTACAACAGGAATTCCATGAGAGCATTTATCCTTTTCAATTTTTGTTTAAAGAAAAATAACTTAAGCATCTTAATTTTTTTCTTATATTATTCACATTTCTTTCTTATATTAATAATTTTTTCATGACGACAAAAGGTAAATAAAATTTTAGCGAATGTTAGAACTAACTAGTAGCTAAAATGTCAAACCTTTTGTAATTTTGTAATTTTCTGAATACCACTTAACATAAAGAGCAAAAAAAATTCCACCGCAATGAAAATTTCGTCATTGATGCAAATCACAGCATTTTTACGATTTTTTGATTTCCCACTACATTTTCAGCATGATACTCATGCGATCACTAATAAATTCCAATTTACAACGATTGGCACGCTGAATTGCCACAAAATCCCAATACTTGCATGCGAATTCCACGCATTCGACATAAAAAATGACCGCAAAAAGCGCCGATTGAACGACCAATGCGATTTTTTTGTTGCCTAATAGAAATGCGATGCTAGCGTGTCTCCAGATAAAAATCCCAATGTAACTAATGATGGTAGATTTAACTGGGCAGGCAGTAGAAACGCATGTTATGGTCGTTTAGCAGCCAAACTACGAAACAGTAATGGGAATTATACCCATGGCAAATATAGTGCACACATGAGAGGCTAGTTTCAAGTACGATTTCATGTTCAACACTGTTGTTCGGCCAATGGTTTGCGGTGGCGGCATATGGCAAACAATAACAATTTCGATATTGTTGGATAAAATGTAATTTATTACGCGAAACTATATTTTATGGTCGTGTGGTCACGTGTTTACTACCTTATTTATACGTCGATATATCATTTGTTTTCGTTTTTTTTTGGAGCGGTTTTGCCACTAGTCGTGCTTGTTTTACGAATGTAATTATTCAGAATTCCAGAATGGTTGGTTTTATTTTTGCGTATTGCTTTATTCGTATATGCCAAATGTATTTGTTTGATAATTTCATTGTGTATCCAAAGAATTAAAAGTTTTTTCAATTGTTAAATACACAATCGCCCAAAAATTAATATTTTATAATTTAATGTCGTTCAAAAATATATTTTTTTTTCAAGACAATTATTTCGGTTATAATACAGAAACCATCAATTCAGAATTCAGAAATGAAAAAATTCAGATGTTAAATGAAATTGAGAAACTATTCAATTTAAAATCTGTGAATTGTGATCGAGGAAACGTAATTTTTATTTCAGAATACTACTAATGTAATTTCATTTCATGAAATGAGGTTTAGAAATTTGTAATTTAAAAATCAAAAAGCATTACATGAAATTTAAGCTCCATTTAAGAGTTATTCAAGAATTATTTATAACATGTGCGATAATTAATGCTGTATTAATAATGTAAATAATCTTATGTAATGATCATTTAATTTATCTATAGAAAAAAACCTTAATTAGTATTTAGCAAAGACTGGCTCTAATCTGATTTTCATTTAAGCTCTTTTGAATGTCATTTGATACATCAATTACGTTTTTCTAATCTGTAATATAGTTAATCGTGTCTGATATTAAACGTATGCCTTTTAAATTATATTTACCAAATCTGAATTACAATTATTACAAATTAAATTACATATCTCAAATTTGAATTAGATTTGTTCCTCACTCATTAGTAGTTTACTAAATTTAATTAAACATACTTAATTATTATAGGAAAGGGTGGAGTATTTTTAATTGAATTAGCAAACATTTCACACGATTATTTTTTACTATATTTAAGAGAATTTTCTGCATGTGTGATAATCTTTGCCCATTTAATCTAGATTGCGTGATTTTATGCAAGTGATATTTTATGCACTATATTTTTGTCTACTTGACGTCATTGTATCCATTAAAAGAATTGTTTCACGAGAGCATAAAACAAGAAAACAAGACAAAAAGTTGTGCCCTCATCATGGAACGCTAACATTAGAACGTCTTCGGGCCGGCTATAAATCTGCCAGGACTGTTAGCTGGTAGCTATCACGGACAAGGAGAGCTAGTTTGGCGCTCAAATAAGATTACAATTGATTAAAACTTAGATAGCGCAACGTAATCTCGTACGAGTATGCGCCCCAGAGTAACTAACATTGCGCGATTCGCTGCTGTTCCTCGCGAGGAAGCTTTTTAGTGACTTGACATTGACCCGACATGCTCTAATTGCACCTTTGCGCGCGAACATAATTATTTTTCATGGCTGGCCTTCTGCAACTCGTCAGGATGTTTCAAGTGCAATGAAAATGTACCCTCGTGGCTCATATATTAACAAAGATATATTGGTCCCAATAGTCCTTTTGGAAAAGTTACCAGGATTTGATGTTTCTTTGTTTTAAATTTATTTATCTTCGGTAATCATATAATCACATATGAAATCATTTCATAGTGTAGCTGATAACAACTGTCTCTTGAGGTGCAGCACTCAGAAGCTTTTACCAGTCGACATTGCACACTCATCCGCTCTAATTTTCCCTCAGGAGTCTGACAACAGCCCAACCCCTTGGTAGAAGGATATCAGGTTGTCTGGGCTGACGTACTGAAAGTGCTCATGGTTCAACTCATTTCGCAGAAACCATTTAAGTCTGCTATCGTTTAGGGCCGTCCCTTTTGAGTGTTTCTTCCTTAATAAGATCTTCTCATCTTCGTTGTAGTTTCCAATGACCTGTAAAGATCGTTAGGATAGTGTACCTAGCTAAATATCTAATCATTATATCCTAGTCCATTATGGTATCTCTCAAGAGTTCCTTGGTTGTTATGTTCTTTTAAAGTTGCTGAAATTGTCAAAATTACTTGTGATTATTATTTAATGTCATTCTGAATTTTATCCAAGAACACCCCAACTTTGTAAGAGAACCTATTTCAATTCAGTTTGTTAAGTAATTTTAGCAGATTGTTAAAATTTCTTTAGATTAGATTTGATTTCAGGACTGGAAACTCTCTGATGGCAAATTGATTTCAGTGTATATCATATCACAACTTCAAGTTGTAGTAAAAAATTTAAATAGTTGTGTTGGACCAAGATAAAAAAATTGTTTCCTTGGACCAAAAGCTTTCGTGATCCAGATCCATTCCTTTACTACAGAGTTGCCTATCTTTCAATAAAATGTCAATGAAGTTGCAAAAAAAGCAAACTGTCAAAGAATATGAATCCATCATTTTCATTAAATAATTATTTGATTAAAGGGCTGGACAGTTTTAATAAAATGGTAAAAAGAAATTTAAAATGTGCGAGTTCAACGTTAAAGCTTTGATTTTGTTAACTGCTCCACCAATGTACACCCAATTTACTCATCAATCATCCAGCCTTAGAAAAGTCTCATCCGGGTGTTTAAAGATAAAAAGTTATTTTTCAATTTCAACCCGTAAAGCGCCTCATCCATGCCATTGAAGAAGCGCGCGATAAAAGAGAAGAATTGCCGATTTCATTCGATCTAAGCTCGCGTCGTCCATGGAAAGAATGAGTGGTCGGCGAATCGCCCACACCCAAAAGTTCGCCCACTTCCGGTCGTAGCCCATTCAGTCAGCCTCGCGCAAGGATCTGTTCAAAGGCCGAAAAGAAGCTTTGGACATCGTCGTCGACGTTAACTCCTCCAGGAGAAAGAATAGGCAGCGTGCGGCTCGGACATTGACTGTGCAAGATCTGCTTATGCTTTATGGGGAGCTGCGTTGGCACTATCTTCTATTAGATATTTCCGGCGCTTTCCATTGCGCAACCGTCACCGATGTAGCCGCTTTTTTCCCCAACGCGTTTCATGGGTTCTATTTGGGCTTTTAGTTAGGAATTCGTGACAGTTCCGGTTGGTCCGACGGATAAGAATAATCTTTATGGATCAATTACGAGCGCCAGTGCGAACGTGGGTGTCGCTTTTGTGGATTTTCATAATTTTTTTATTTGCTATCTTGTTTTATGGGCGATTTTCTGAGTTCAGCTTTCATACTGTAGAGTTCATGATCCTATATATTTTTTTTTTATAAATTTCAGACATTTTTTATATTAAGCTTTTAAGTCGTGGTTCGGATATCAACCCTTTCTGAATTCGTAAATATAACATCATTGTTATATATGCTGCAAGGGAATTAAATAAACTTTTATTTCCTCGTTTCTGGAAATCGGGAATATCCCGAATATATAACTAATGTGTTTTGTCCAAATCATGTTTGCAAAATTCTTCAAATCTTCCTTCATTTAGCACCATTTGTACTTTTCAATAATGTTTGACTGAGTTGGGGCATAAAACATTTTAGTTTCTAGTGCTCCTTGATGATTATAATGGTCTTTCGGGTTCATTAATGCTTTGAATCATGATAAGGTCTTCTTTGTCTTGTACTCATACCTTCATCAAGGAATCTGTCAAAGGGCTACTCTTGAAATCTTTGGGGCAAAGTTGATAACCTTATCGATCAGCTTGAAAGTAGTTATTGGTCCATACTTCTATGATAATCTATTGGATATCAACGCATATTGTGGTATATTTACCAACTTTTCTAATGTGGAGCAAGTGCAAATTTCTGTATGTAATACTGAATTATGTGGGTCAAGTTATAGAACTTCTTTATCCTTGTTTTGGCCCTGGTATGACCGTGAATTTTTTTAACCTTCCAAGCAACCGACAGACATCCCTTTTGCAGAGCACTGTCTGTAACTCCAGAGTTCTGTTTCTGGCAATGAAGTTTGGAACCTTATACCAAACAGAGGTTTCCTGTAAGTACTCCCCTGAGGCAGTTTAAATATTTCTGACCTTCTTCAGTATACGGGAATGCTCTGAACGGTTTTCGTTCCATTTACCCTAACACATTACTTGGTGGTCTAAGAGTGCTGCATCCTGAATTATTTCCAAGTATATCCCCATTTGACCTGTTAAATCCCTGAGGGATATTAATACCTATTATTTTTTACCCAGGAAAAACTTGTTAGAATACTCAAGTTTATAATTAATAGGCTACATAATTCAAAAAATATTAAATTATAATGAAATTGGGTTCGTTGATACACAACGTAGATCTGTGGGATTTGTCCCTGAAATTCTCCGATCGCTGATTGGATATCAATGCATATTAATATTATTATTATTGCTTTGAACGGTTTTCAAAGACTGTTGCATCCAGAAGAATATCCTCATTTGACCTGAGAATTCCCGAAGGATATTAGTGCCTATTATTTTTTGCCTAACAAAAACTTGTAAGAAACTTCAAGTTTAGCACTATTAAACTATATGTGTACTTCAAACTAAAAATTATAATGAAAGTGAATATGAACATGTTGATTATGAGAAAAATTGAAAATTTACTGGAAACCTTCTTAAAGAAACCATGATGATAATTTATATGACATTTGCTATGAATTATGTAACTGGACATTAATTATTTCTCTCATTGTAGGTACGTAATATCGTCGCTCTGCGGGGAAGAAAAATGCCCGACGCCGGATGCGGTGGTGGGACTGCTCTTCTGGGTCGGCTACTTCAATTCGGCGCTGAATCCGCTCATCTACGCGTACTTCAACCGCGACTTTCGGGAAGCGTTCAAGGATACGCTGCTCTGCGCGCTTCCGTGTTGCTTCAGCTGCTGGAAGAACCCGGCGCGCTTCCTCTAGCAATCGACCTGCGATAAGCCGCCACTCTACGCTGACGCCGGCCTCTAACTGTTCATTATCATCATCGCCGCCCCCGCAATCGCCGCCACCATCGCCGCAGCCAGGACGCAGACACACACGATGGGATTGGAAGCGCGCAATGCGAACCGCGAATGAGACTGACGATAGTAGATGGAATCGGCCGGTTCTAGATCACTCCCACTCCATTCATCCATCCAGCCGAGTGACTCACGCGATGCAGCACATGCTGGTGGCGCTGAAGTGATCTAGAACCGGCCGATCCCTTCTACTGACAATAGATTTATAACGTAGCACATTTAGACGAAGCAATGGGCGAGAGCGGATGCAATTTTTACACGCGAAATTTTGTATTGCATCCAATATGTGCGTCCCTATGACATGGGAGGGCACGAAATGAAATGAAATACGAAATGGTAAAAGCAATATTTTGTTGACCGCAACTCAGTTTTCAAACACAAACTGTTCGTTCACGCTGATAGAACAACGATTTTCATGCATTCATGACTGACACGCTGCTTGATTTCAAACCGAATTTGTATACCATGTATTTGTGCAACCATTACATTTGATACAAGTAAGATGTAGTTGAAATTACGAGAAGCAATAAAGAAGAAGACTCTTGACGCGTTACACACGTTCAAATTCATAAAAGACACGTACATTCCGAATTTTTACCAACGACGAAGACATTAATTTAGAACATCATTTCAAGAGAAATTCTACACATAAAAAGTGAATACATTTGTTGAATTAAATTCCATTCATACTTATTTTAAGTGGAATAGGCCACAATTAAAAGTATTCAGGACAATGAATATTATAATATGTCAACAGAACACAAGATTTTTTTAAGTCATCTTTATTTGTCTTTACTTCACATAACAAAAATTAAATTTCTGGAAATACGATTGCAGTAATATTTGTTGAACTTAATTTTCACTTTTACAACAAATTTGTAACAAATTTGGGAGGTTTGAATTATTTTCTTTTAAAAAATAATACTTTCATATTATATTTTGACTGGTTCACTATTATCTACGCCTGAGAACTATTCCAAATTGCTGAAAATCCTATGAAAACCATCAAGCTCATTATAAGTTTCTGTGATATTTATATTTTGCGATATTTTTCTTACAACTAGTACATATTTAATTTCAGCACTGTACATAAATCTCATAATAAGTTATTTTGACATACATACATACTTGTAAATACGAATTATATATATTAAAAATATACTAAAAATTTAGTGGATATGTGGACATCACTGGGAAACTGGATACTCTAAAGATATTTGCAAATATGAAACTAATACTCATAAGAATGTAAGAAATAACATAGGAAATCATTGTTTGGATGTCCAGTAAAAGTAATCTAATATATTTATAGATGGCTAGTATAGCTTATTGTTTAAATAAATTTAAGTAGGTATAAAAGATGAGATCTTTTATAGTTCTAGACGTCATAGAAGATTTAGTTGCTCTAGAGCCATCTAGGGCAATGTCTCAATGGTTTGAGTTCCTCCCAATCGCAAAAAATATCATTATGAAGAATAAGAACTTTAAATAATGTCTAAAATAATTTGCAAACACCTAAATTTATGATAACTGATGAAGGTGACAAATGAGAGATTTCCTATTTTTGTTATAACAGATTAGTTGACTGCAATCAATTGCATTATTTTACTTACAAATCTAATATATATCTGGAATTGAGTGAGATTTTAATGGTGGATGAAGAAGAAAAAAAGAGGGATCACATCGGGATTAAATGGAAAAAGGGTTAAAAGTGAAAAATTGGATCAATGATGAAGATATTTATTTTCTCTGTAAATTTGTAAAAAAGGAGTAGTTAGAATGAAAACTACCACATTTTCATTGACAAATCTAAATGATATTTATAAGAAAGGCATTATTTTTGGTACGTGAGGAATATAAATCTAAAAACTCCTAGATAAATGTATTGTACTATAAAAATATTAACTAAATAAGAATGTAAATGACGATTGTGACTATGAAGATGATTAAACTCTGTAGATATTTGTATTAATAGATTTAATTGTAAAAAAGTATATCACATTAAAATATATTTGGGGCAAATTTTTGTTCAACGCGTAGAGACATCATATTTTGCCAGGAAATTGTTTTTATTGAAAATGTCTTCCTTTATAGTGTTCAAAAACAGAGAACATAAAAATCATTCAGAGAATATGCATATTGGACTTAATAATTACGAAACTGTTTCTTTAATAGACTTTTCTCAAATCAATCTTTTAATCATCACATAATCATTTACTTTTGTACATAAAATCCTGCAAAGGGGATAAGGAAAACATATTTTAATGTTATATGTTGCAAATGTGTTAATTAAAGATACATTAAAAGACAATCTTGAGTAGGGCCTATTTTATAAACACTAAAAGACGATAGTACTAATAACAAATGTAACAAGATATTTATAATACAATTCATGTCATAAAATTAGAAAATAACAGGGAAAGTTGCTAAAAGCGTTGGGGACACCAGAAACGCAAATTAAAATAGAACTATGCCTAAAACAACGGCTTTATGCATAAAGGTCATAACAAATATGATTATGAACATTCTGATACATGTACATCCTAAACTATATTAAATATATAAAATAAAATTATTGTTTGTTGAATATTTGTTTCATTTTCCCTAATATTCTACTTCTATAAAAAAATGTGCATTCGTATTTATAATAAAAAATAAATGTTTACATTTATTTTCCTGAAAATTTAAAATTATTTAACTCGTCTCAATTGGAGGATAATTAGAATTTCGCTGTCCATGTAGATTTTTAAATCATCAAAGAAACATTCCAAATAAGAGGCGAAATTTTCTTGATATAAAAAACTTAATTTAAATCAGAATTAGTATTTGCCGTTTAATTATTCCTATTTTAATTATTCACGTAGTAAGTCAATCAAGGATTGCCATCTATATATTGGAAGCATGTATCATGAAGACATAAATTTTATGGTTACGAAAAGGACTCTTACGATATTATCCTTTTATTCAATGATAAGATATAAATCCATTAAGCAAGTTGAATTCAATTTAGTAAGATTTTTTTTAAACAATTGTATAATAAAGTAATTAAACAAAATCAGCCAAACTAAATTGGACAAAACAAATTCGTCTGATTTACTATCGATCTGCAACCCGCTTTCTCTTATCCTACTTATCCTAGAAACTTTACCCTACATTTAAGGTTCAAATATGTACTTTAAATAGATTTTTGCAGGTTGCTACATCAGTATTTATCTCTCTCAAGAAAAACAGGTTTAAAATTTTCAAGGATAAATTAGTTTTAGTCCTTGATCCTAGAGGGCGAAAGGAGTCTCATCATGACAATTGCATGCACCGTGATAGATAACAAAATAATAGAATTTTGCAAGAAACAATCTTTTAAGCCAGCCTTCAATTTTCATTATCATTCAGGAATTTTACGTAATCTTCCTGAGGAATTTTCCCATTTTTTCCACAAGTTATGTATGGGGTTTTTAAATAAATTTAAGTAAGATTACTTATTATTAAGAATTCTGTAACGGAGCCGAAAAATTAAGTTGGAACTGACGATGATAAAATTAATTGAATCAATCATTTCTGAGCATGAGATGTAGGTCTAAAGAAAATGATAATTATAATTTTAAAGACTTTTTTGAAGATAACTGTTACATTTCCTTTTGACCCAGAAATGAATCCTGTAGATGGCAATGTCAGCAGGAAATGTGAGTTTGAAATATTTGTTGAAGATGAATTAATGCAAGGGGTATTGTTATTATCGAATTTATTTATTATCGAAATGTAATTGATGAAATTACATTTATTTATATTAAGTTAAAATTGATTTTTGAACTGATTTATACAATATATCTACATGATTATTTATTTTATTGTTGAACATTACTTGATGCGGGATTTGAATCTTTACATTTACCTATATTTATCAGACGAAAAGGTAAGATGTTTGAAAACCTTCTCAAAATATATATTTTTTCTATTAAGACAATCCTTTACTTTTTTGTGATTTATTTATTTGTTTATTGATCGTGTAGATATCGAAGATCTTATTACCAATGAACAAGAAATATAAGTAAATTCATAAAATTCTTTATATGTTCTTGAGTTTTTGATATATTGCCAAAAACCTAAAATAGATGTTGTAATGGATAGTTAAGGACGTTTGCGAAGACATAGGTAGACACACAAAGATCAATTGCAATTGGGCGTCCAAATTAATTATGCAATAAACACACCCCAGAATGGTACGATTAAATCTAATGTTAGCACAAGGTAACGCGATTCCTTACCAAATCTAATGACGTTGATGTTATTGACGTTGGTAGAAATGATGTCACTACGATAAACCACGTAAGAAGTTTCTAAAGTCGAGACTGCACTTTTAAATTCTACCGTTTCTGTAAAAAGTGTATAATTGCTTATTCTGAAAATTTAATTAGAAAATGTAATGTATTTTAAAATTTAAAAACACCGCTAAAATAAAGTTCTTAAATTTGGAAAAAATTGTAAAATGTGTCCTCAAATTTTTAAAAATCTATTAGGAAAGCATCCAGCAATCTTACATATTCTTATAATTTCATGAATTTTAATCTGGGAAATATTCTGTGCACCTTTGAAAATTCTCCAATCA
This sequence comes from Aleochara sp. GC000083, assembly GCA_030264555.1. Classification (NCBI taxonomy): domain Eukaryota; kingdom Metazoa; phylum Arthropoda; class Insecta; order Coleoptera; family Staphylinidae; genus Aleochara; species Aleochara sp. GC000083. The sequence continues at coordinate 20,836 of JARJDZ010005289.1, read as the reverse complement.
TAATCTTATTCATGTGCTATAATCCTTGAGAATTGAGGTTTTTCCTGAACAACAAGTTTTTGTTTAATATGGTTTCGGATTTCCAAGAATATTATAAAATTTTAAACATTTCTAGTGAAATTATGAAACATGTCAATTTTTAGTTTAAATTTCCGTGTTGACATTATTAATGAAATGTGTTCTTACTCTAAGTTAGTTCTATTTCAAAATGAATGATGCAAAACTATGCAAGTAAAGTGTTCCTGACATTTCCTTCAAACCATCAAAGGAATTTAACTTTCAAATAAACTAAACATGAGTGGTATTGCACCGAAAACAATTTATCATTTTGTATGACACTATGTGAAATGTTATACATGCAATAGAATCATCATATATCATAACTACTTAGGTAAATATTTCCAACACCAGTCTTCACTTAAAATGAGCACCCAGGTCATTTATCCTGGTAGCATTAGCATCGTCACTACTATAAATAACAAACCTTGGTAATGGTTCATATTTAATAGTCCTTTTTTTCAGGCGTTCACAAAATGAGCCCATAAAAAACCGAGTGAAGTAATTTTAGATTTTATATCCAAATATGAAATCATATACAAAATTAAAACGCATTAAATTTGACAAACATGTAAAAGTTATGGTAATAAATTGAATTCGCCTAGTGTACTTACTCCTACATCTTAACCAGCAACGGAAGGGAAAAACGAAATTGCTTTTGTGGTGCACAATGGAAAATCGTCCATAGAAATACGCGTTTGGCACGAGCCTTGCAATTAAATCGGTTTATTTATTGTTGTTTTGGTGATGTTTTCCGTCGCGAAACACGAGCAACTTGTACGAAATTATAGAGGCATTATGAGTTTTATTGTTGTGCCGACTATTTTTAAAACATTATGTGAATGGCACACTGTGCTCGAGTTGTATTGTTTTGCATTTCTCTTTTTGGATCTTAGATATCAAGGTATGCCATATAATTTAGGGAGCTTGTGTAATCTAATGAGATTTCATAATTAGTTTTTGCATGTATTTCAGTTAATTTTGTTCTATGAGATATCATTCATTATTTGTAGTTCGTTCTTATCTATTTATTTCTGTCCTTCATATTATTTTATAGGTGTGAAAAATGGAAAATTATGAATGAGTTATACACAAATTTCATAAGGTTATGATGGCATTTACAGGACGTTCGTCTCACTGATGGATGAAGGCACAAATATCCAAAATTATTAAGGCAATTTCTTATATGGCATGTTTATTAAACCTTAAATATTTGAAACCTTCGTAATCCGTACTTTATTTTAGAGTGTTAATCACATGTATAATAAAACGTACTTATTTCTCCCACTTGCAGAAAAAAGTATGGCACTTATTTAACATGTGAATAATATTCAATTTTACTCACTAGTAATTAAATAGTATTAGGTTAATTAATCATTAATATTTTAGTCTGAAAATAAAAATGAAAATTGGTTGCAAAATGGATTGATTCATTATTTCTCATCATTCTTGAAGAAAATGCTAGTTATATAAGTGATATAACGTCATTTAAATATATTATCACTTGGAAAAAGTTTGGCCACCCCTGATAGATCTTATTGTTATTTAACACCCTTTGTCTTTCCCTACTTTTGAAATAATTCTGACAATAAAATACGAATAAAGCAATGTAATTGTTATCAGTACAGTTTTCAAAGTTACCTCAGACAATTGGAACATCAAGGAAAAAATATATACAACTGCTAATATTCCTGTTTTAATTAAATATCAGATACAATGCGCCTAAACAGACCTTTCGTATGTCAAGGAATTTTATGGAATATTGCGATAGTATTTAAAGTGAAAACTTCTTTGGGCACGCTCTACTAAAAATATGGGGAATGAAACAGAATGAAAAGCTCTTTCGGATATATATCATTAAGCCATTCAGGGCTAGATTTAATTATGCTAAATGATTCGATTGAAGTACAAAATGAAAGTATGGAACAATTGACAGAGTTGTTTTTAAATATCCTAATGTATATGTATGAATTTACCCATTTCACATTTTAGTTACCACAAACCGATTGTTTCATTTTTGATAGTAAAGTGCTACCCCCTGATCATTTCACAAATCCTCCACTCACAAGCATCTTAGTGTTATTAGTTTTATTCCAAATTTGGTGAAAATCGGCCAGTCCGTTTGTGAGAAAATCGGGTAAGGACTAAGCAAAATCAATTAGTATTAAACAGAAACAATAATAATTCATGAAAAAAACGATTTCCGATATTATATGTCTCTAAATATGCCCATTAATATATTATAAACAATCCCTGAAAAATTAAAAGCATTAGGATCATTCGTTACGGAGATATTGACGAAAATGTGTGAAGAGAACTAGTTCGTTTCGAATGAACTTATGAGAATCAAGTCTACAAAAGAAGTGCTGAGTCAGAACCAATCAGCACCAATAATGGATGCACTAACAATGGATGCACCTGCTATAGAATGCAAGGAATGTAAGTACAATAGCATATAATACAATAGAAATAAATAAATTAGAATGAAATGTAAACAGATGTATAATAAGTGTATTTTTACCACAATTAAAATTTCCATGCGAAATTCTTTTTCATATAACTTAAGAACTATTTGTCCGATTTTGTTGATCAAAAAACCATTTTAAAAATCATTATTTAAGCCTTCGCTTGTAGATTAGATTAGATTACCATTGCTTTGTAATTATGAAAACAAATTGTATTTCGTATAGGACATCCCTGTTGAAATTTTCACTTCTATCGTGTGACATTTAGCACACCGTGTATTTTTTCCTTTTATAGTCGAACTTTTATTATGTCGAATCTCAAGTGGAATGAAAGTTAGCAATGTTTGCCTCTAATAGAGAATAATTACTATATCATTGTCTCTGGTATCAAATACCAAACATTAGTCAGGAAGATAATTGCTCAAATTAAGGATTACAAATTGAAAGATTACTAGCTGGCTGACAAATCAATACAAACTCCGGAAATATCCCAAAAATAATTGAGCATGAAATAGGAGGAAATGCAAACTCGATTGTAAAGTCCGCCTCAGAGCGTGACTCTCAAAGAAGTAGGACATCTCTAGGAGCACTCATTTTGTAAGTCCTGAAGATCCAGAAAAAGTAGTTTTATACTTATATTTTTAGTTACCATCGATAATAAACCTACAAATAACATTCCAACTTAAAAATTTGGCAGAGTATTTACATTCAATTTGGTACGATAAGTTACGTTAGGTTAGGTAAAGATAATGAGAAGCGATAAAACTTTATAAATAGTATCAAACACTCGTTTATTGTCTGAAAGGATTCATGATTCATCTGCTAAAATGAAACCTCACAATAGGCTTGCGTTCACGTAATAGCGATGACATTTAAATTTGTCTTCGCGTTCCATTATCGTCTTGTAATGAAAATATTTTTTGGCATCCTAGACACAACAGATGCGACCGGGCAGAAATCACAATACAGAAATTTTAAGACTACGCAAGTGAAACTGTTGTCTTCGGCGTCCGACTTTATTATTCGTCGTCGTCGTCGTCGGAGGCGCATTGAACGTAAATACAATCGGCAGATGGTAGCAATATGAATAATATATACGAATGGAACGCTTCGCTTTGCTGCCCGTTTCGCATTTTGGCGCTGAGCTTTTGTTTGGGAGTGCTTTCAGATGTGGAGGAGCTATTTAATGCAGCGTCGCGTCTCGTTCCGTTTTTGCGATAGCGTTTTGGGATTTGAAGGATATAATTCAGTTTACACGCTTCACGTTTCTGATTTTCACTCTAAGGAGAAGTTTCATTTCGTTTCGTATTTATCGTTTCGTCCAACTTTTTATTCAATGTACCTATTTCGTATCTGATTTCTTTTAATAATGGAATTATCTAAATTGTATACAACAATCTTCCTCAATTGATAAATTTGGCACATTGAAAGATTTAACAAAATTAAACTCATTTGATTTTAAGGAAAATTTTGGGTAATCTTAATTTACAATTAATGTAACTATGCATATTTGGATTAAGAATGAAAAATATTATGTTGTTTGAATAGATCAGTTGAATATCAATGAAGACTAAAAAGTATCGAAAAGAATTTAGAAAAGGATTTATTTTAAATAAGATACATCCAAAAGTATTTAGGAAGCTTTCAAATCGTTTAACAGAAATTCGCCTTTCGTTAATTTTTGAACTTGAAATGCATGAAAATTATCAAAGATAATCTGAAATAAATTCATTTCATCTCTAATGTTTTTTACTGTTAGAAGACTCCAAAACATCATTGAACATCAAAGGAGCTAAATATGTCAAATAATTAAAGGTAAATAAAAATCAAATCATTTTAACTTAAAATAAGAGAATTAATCCATTTCCTGTCTGAAATTATTTGAAGTTTATCAAATCATCTCCAACCAGTGCAAAAATATCTAATTTAAATTTAAAATTAGACTTATTTGACCAAAAGGATAATTTTTCAGGAATATTTGAACTTGAAGCAGATATTATAAAACTAAAAATTACAACTGAGAAATTCATTTTCTAGTTTTAGGATAGGAGAAAATAGCATGTCCAGGAAATATTAAATCAGGAAAATCAAAATTATGGAAGAAACTTCGATAAAACAATTTTAAAATGATCATATATTGATTTATAAATTTTATATGTAATTGATTTATAGAAACTGTTTTGAACTCGTTAATTGTATGATTAAAAATTGCTTAAAATTTCACACACTAATTATGACTTGATCAGATTTGTTTGATCTCAAATCAAAAAACAAAAATAATTAGTGTAACTAGAAATATTTGCATTGAAATTAGGCCAAAAAGATAAACACTTTAATTCAAGAAAAGAAGAAATCAAAGCAATAAAAACTATCAGGTTACAGAGATATATGTATGAATCCATTTCAGCCCTGATTTATTTATATCCAAGAGATGTCTAAAAAAGTATAGGAAGCTATTCATTGTCCTTTTAATAAGTGGTTAAAAAATAGCTCATTTGAATTTAAAAATAACCCCATTTGACTTCCTGAATCCTGAAAATTTAGATACCGACTAATTAATGTGAAAACATCAACAGGATCATAAATTACTGAACAAGGAAAATCTAAACTTATAGGAGATATTATTTTACACAATGGAATAGTTTGTATATTTAATTTAATTGTGCTTTTATAAATTGACTCTTTAAAATATTCTTATAAATTAGATTCTTTGAAATTAAGGACATATCTAAAGGAATATAAAGTATAATTAAACAAATTCACAAGTTCTGGTTTCAAAATTAAAAACACGTTAAAACATAATTATCAAATATAAAAAATCAATTCAACATTAATAAATTTCAGAGCCCTAAAACTCTAATTAAAAAGTATCCAAAAAAAGCTATTTTATACCAATAATTTTTAAGTAAATATTATTTTAGCACAAACATTTTTCGGTACGTTTTCTAAAATTTAGATGTACTACAGATCCCTATCATTGACATTGATAGAACAAAATACCTACTAATAATCAATGTTAGCATATAAGATAATTATGCACCCACAAGAATTATGATATTAAATATGAATATCAGAAAAACTTGTAGCTTTATATAAGGATAACTGCTGAACCTACTTGCAATTAGTTGCAAACATAACGTAGATGTTATTGCCATTAAAATTTAACATCATTCATAAACGATACCCGTTGATAAATAATCAGCAGGCACTCTGGTAATTTTTATGAAAAAATAATAAGAAATTATCGTTAACCTAATGAAATAATGAAGTAATGCGTGCACAAATATTTTTCTTTAATTTGATGGCACATATCATCCCCGATGTGCGTCGTTATGACCAAAGCGTCGGTGCGATTCGAGCGCCCTCTGCGAGCGACGACGACGCGTACTATACGATATCCTGGCGTCGCGACGCTTTTATCGGTGCGCCGTGGCGGTAGTACGTGTTTACGCGCGTCCTCGTCCAGAGCCACCTCAGAACAAAAGCGCTCGGGAAAAGCTCACGCGCAAATTTACGCGTTTCAACGTGAAATTACTCATTGAATGCTCATTGTGTACAATAATTAACCATTAAAATCCAGAAAATAATTTAAAAACGCTGAAGGAATTAATATATCTCATTCAAAATTAATTTCTGAAAAAATTACAAATTACAGAAATTCAGAAGGAGTTTATGATAGCAACGTTGTCGATAATTCCGGAAATATCCAAACTTTCAACATTGGTTTTTGTTGGCCTACATAGCGAAACTGAAACTTGTGCACCGGGAAAACTTTAAACCGAACATACTCTCATTCTCAATTTCGCCGAGGTTCTCCATGGACGTGCGATAAATCATTGCTGAAGAAGTAACTACAGTCTACTGTATGATTTTCCGTCGGTGCGCTGCTCGAGGAACGGTGGAAGAAGAAGAAGACGAAGTCGTTCGAGGCTGATAAATTACTCGCTCGTTAAGTTTTGATCGTTCGTGGTTTGTGTGCGTTTTGCGGGCGCAATGTAAATGTAATGTAAATCGTGGTTGTTTAAACAAAGTCGAACGATAGACGAGTGTGTATTGAAGACTAGAAGGATGGTGACGTGTGCGGGCAATGGAACAAAAATGTGTGTGAAGCAAGTGCTCCTGAAGGAAGGATATTAAGACGTTGCGCGTCATGAGCACCACTTGCGCGAAGCGAGCGCCGGAAATGCTCCCGAGTTTTCCACGTTAGGTGCGTACATATGCAAACAGGTTTTCAGTTGTGGCAGGCAGATCGCATGCGACGATTTATGGCCCACATTTTGGTCTAATTACCTGTAACATATTTCAGTTATAGCGGTTGCAAGTTGGGTAAATTTCAAAATGATTCCTTGCAAGCTAGAAATTATTGTTTATTCAATGTGTAATAACTTTGATAGTTGCAGAATATAAATTCACTTCTAATTTTGCCTTGAACATGGAAAATGAAATAATAGAATTATGAAATATCTCGTTTGGAAGGAAAACACTGGAATATTTTAATGATCAGGAAATATGACCTCTGCAAAACTTGCAGCACAGGAAAATGAAAATGGTAAAAGGTGAAATAGAATGGGAAGCTTTCTAAAAGTCAGGAATAAAATCCCCTTTTCGTGAATTACTAGGAAATCATCTCAATATATTCTCGATTTGATGAGTTAAATTAATTATTCTTCAAACTTCATTTTTAGGTTTCTTATATACATAAATTATGGACAACTTAAAAGTATAGAAATTAAAGTAAAAATACAGAAATCCAACAATTAAAAACCAAATTACCGCAAATAAACTATGAATGAATATAATATTTATTTTTGAATTACTAATCAAAAGAAAAAAATCATCCTCAGGAACAAAGTATAATTTGTTTGCTCATCAAAATATTTCCAATCATTTCAGTAACAATGTTTTAATAACAATGAATATTGAAAGATTAAAGTTTTTCAGATATAACCAAACCAGAATTTTATTAAGATATGATTTTCAATTATTTCCAAGGAAATCTATATTTAAACATTTTTAAATCAGTAAAGTAAATATTCTGAAATTACAAATATATAAGAGTTAATTAATTAAAAAGTTATAAAGCACCTACGTTTTGTATTTCAAAGTTTATTCCGGAGTAATAAATTATCGAGAAACTCTAAGCTTAAAAATCTGGACTAATGTTAAAAAGGAATGAATCTTTTATGATTTACAATTTGAATATATGATTCATAAAGTTACATTTTCTCGATCCAATTAATTATTAAAGATGAATTAATAAACTAAAACATTTTCTAAACTAAATTTTATATCCGTACTCTAATGTCTATAAAAAATAAATAATTTTAAGATTAAACCAGTTTTTTATATATTTTTTCAATTCAAGCTTAATTTTATTACAAATTCATATCATTAACTTCAGTATTTTAAACAACACATTTTGTGAAAATGTTAACTGTTACAAAGCAAATTTCAATCATAGCTATTCCAAAATTTGTTATTTGTGTAATTTCAATTCCCGGGATATTCATTCAACTAAATTGAAGGGAATTAACGCGCTAATATTTTCAATTAACGTACAATTATTTTAAATACTAAACGTATAATGGGATAACATTCGCAACCATCAAAATAGGTCACATCCCAACCACGAATTGCCGGCAATGAAATGCAAAATATGAAACGGTATGTGCTAATCATTAGTTCGAACTTTATCAATACCAGTATCTATCTCTCCAGTTGGTGCTGTCCAGTGAGGTTAAATATGCAACATGAAAGCAGTGCTTTTATTTTTAGAATTCTCCCTCAATTCAGTTATTTCCACCAATGAATTATTTACGCAATTGAACCGAAAGCGGAAATCGAAAATCTGTTAACTGTAAACTCTGAACTATAAGAGCTATGGGAAAATATCGCAAGTTACAAATATTTATGACCACTTGCAATTTTATGAGAGCGTTACTGATTTGGCCCACAAGTCAAAATTGTATAATTTTTATAAAATTGTTTATTATAAGAATTCGTCCGAATTTAATTTCTGATGCGACACGTAAAAGATTTGCAAATCAAGAAATCAAAATTAAACATTTTTTGCAATAGAAACCTGCAAATTATTGGCAAGTTGTCATTGATTTTATTCACTTCCAGAAAAAGTTATGATACTTATTTTAATTAACGATACTATTTTAGCATAAATTACTATTAACGTAAATATGATGTACCAGCATAAAAGTGTATTATATCATAAGTTTGAGAACTGCAAATTTTTTTATTACTTTTCATTTACTTGTAGAATATTTTTAAATGTTTTACCTTTCAGTTGTACATTGTATATTTCATTAATAACTTATTTTGTTTGGGAAATTTTTTAATCAGTGATTACAACCTTATTGTGTAATAAAATACTTAATTTTGTTTTATGATAATATTGAAGGGTTTAATTAAAATATGATTTAACTAGAAGTTAGCAATGTTGTGATATCAAAGGAAGCTTTCTTCGAATCACATGCCGTTTCGTTTGTAGCTACCGAGAAGAGACGCGACGAGTTAAACCCTAATGAAATGACCTGAAATACGTTTGGTTATTGTCTAAAAGGGGCTGGTGAGTTCAAAGGAACTCAAAGTCAAAATGCAAATTGCGAATGCCAAAAGTAAATTTAATTCGCTGCGAACCAAACCGAACCAAACCGTACGCAGTTCCATGATAGCCGGTTAGTGTATTTTAGTAATTTGCATAATTATTTTGAGAGTGGATGCGAAATTGTTTCAAATGCAGAATTAAATTTTATAATAAAATTATTTTCAGTCGTGAAAACGTAAAAGTTTGCCAATGCTTCCAACGATTTCATAATTTGTTAGGATTCTACCTCATATTTATGCTTGTGTGTTATTTTCCATATAATCGGATTTAATTTCATATGCGAAATCCGGAAAAGTTCATATTAATGCAAAGTGTCTCTAAAATATTATTTTTCATGCCTGTTAATGTCTGGGAAAGTTCACCTGTAAAATTGTTGGAATTTCAGAAAGAATGGAAGGATTAAAAATCCTGTCACATTTTTAAGTGAAATCTTAATTTTAGCAAAAAAACATACAATATTTTTATTAGTGTTCGAATTACTTTTTCAAGTATTGATGCCTGTATAAAAACGATTCCATATATGAACCATCCGCATTGTTATGTTAAATCAAAATTTTGCAACAAAGAAAGGGCATCAAACAATACGGTATTGTTAAAAAATTAAATTTAAAATCTATACGAAATTGTGAATTCAATGCAAGTTTTTGAAGTGATTTCTGTCAAAATTGAAGTATATAAAATCTCTTTCTTGTAGATTATAGAAAATCTGGTATATTAATTGTGTTATGTAATCTGTATAGTTATAGTATTCATTTTTCCGTTTCGCATTGCATTGAGTTGCTACATAATAAAATGAATATAATAGCGTTGAGTGAGAATTAATTATCAATTTTCTTCATTATTTGGCTAAATATGTTTAACTGATTATGGTGAAATTTTAATAAAGTGCCTAGTTTAGATACCATAGTAAGCTGAGCAAAATAGATCAATGCTAATAATTAAAAAGCAAGCACATCAATATTTTGTAGATCAATTAGTTCTCAATTTGAACTAGATACAATAGAAAATATAACAAAACTATGTTGGAAATTTTAAATCCACTTATATTTTAAGTTAGAAATCTCAAATTTACCAATACTCATCAAGTTATCAGTGTTTTAACAATGAACATGTTCTTTCTTGTTGCAAAATTCTAAACTCCCCCAATTTGTTTAGCAATATTGTGTGATTATGGACAATACAGTGCACAGTAACTAGAAAAATAAATAGTACGTCATAAAGAATACATCCATCATATCTTTCTGCAAATAAATCAGGGGATCCTTTTTTATGTCCAAATGCATTAACTTCCCAAAATTTGTAAGAAAAAAGTATATCAATGCTAATAGAGAATCGTTTATAATTTTCTGTACCTTTTAGTTTTCAATTTTACCAATAGAAAATATAACACAAATTTGATAAATAAATCATCAATTTCATTGTGTTACCAGCGTAAATCTCCTTATTTTCAAAGTTTTCAAATGAGTTAAGAAAATCAATTTTATTTAGAGACAATAAAAATATTTTTCATGTAAACGAAAGCATATTAACACTGCAATAAAAACAACAATTGAAGTGGTTTTTATAAATATTCTATCCGGGTTAACTTTGTTTAAGCCAGTGATCCCCAAAATGGTGTACATCTGGTACAAAATGGTCTATGAAAATCTGTGGCTCTATGAGTTAAAAACGACACTTTTTCCTACTATCGATACTTTATTATTGTTAGAAATTTAAATGAAACCAAATGAATAGCAGAGGATCTACCTGAAATGAAAAACATGGGGTCTACAAGAATAACAAGGTTTGGAAACCTCTGGTTTATGTAAAGCAATGTGTCCTTCAGAATTTCGAGACAATTGAACAATGATTGATAATTATCGAAAATCATATTAATATTAGTATTAGTGTTAAATTTGGACTAAATTCATTCTAACTTCTAATCATTCTAACTTGATCCTGAATTGAGTTTAATCTCACCTTTCTTTTTCAGAGACCAAAGTAATCTGAGCAAAAAACGATGTGAAGTACATGCTGACCCAAGAGCGCAGCGAGGAGTCGAAAATGAGCCAACGAATCATCGCCGAAAACACAACATCGGCGCGCTACGAAGAGGACACCTCGAACAGCACGCGGGCCTTCATCAACGCGACCCTCTTCGCCTACACCCAATCTAGCCCCCTAGAAATCTTCGAGCAGCAACAGTCTGACCTCCTCCACCAGGACTCATGGCTGCTCCTCGTCCTCGTCGTGCTGAAGACGACCGTGATGGCGCTCATCATCATCGCGGCGCTCTTCGGCAACCTGCTGGTGATCGTCTCCGTGATGCGCCACCGGAAGCTGCGCATCATCACCAACTACTTCGTCGTCTCCCTAGCGTTGGCCGACATGCTCGTCGCCATCTGGGCGATGTGCTTCAACTTCAGCGTGGAGATCACCGGCGGCCGTTGGCTCTTCGGCTACTTCATGTGCGACGTGTGGAACTCGCTGGACGTCTACTTCTCGACCGCCTCCATCCTGCATCTCTGCTGCATCTCGGTGGATCGCTATTACGCGATTGTCCAACCTCTCGACTATCCGTTGATCATGACGAATGCGAGGTTGGCGGTGATGCTTGCAGTGGTCTGGTGCAGCCCGGCGCTGGTCTCCTTCCTGCCCATCTTTATGGAGTGGTACACCACCGAGGAGAACCTGGAGTTCCGGAAGCGCAACCCGCACCTCTGTTCGTTCAACGTCAACAAGACGTACTCGGTGATATCGTCGAGTGTTAGTTTCTGGGTGCCCGGAATGGTCATGATCATCATGTACTATCGCATCTACGTGGAGGCGGACAGACAGGAGCGGATGTTGTACAGGTGAGTGCTGCGTTAATATTGCTTTAGGCTGTGTGGGCGTTTGTCCAATTCTAAACTACTCTCTCGGCTAATTGAGTTTCCGATAGAGTTTCCATCAATACATTGATTTTCGAAATTGTTTTCATAGTTGTATTGCTTTTGCTATTGAAAGAAAGCTCTGTTGAGATAATGGTGGATTATGTACCTACAGTATTCTTATTTATCTGAGAAGAGTTGATACTCTGTTCCAAATAGCTACAAAGTTCAAATTTGCTAATGCAATTTCTATTGTGATATGTCAAATATCACAAATAAACAAGGAAAATACCTCTCTCTTTCTCTCTCTAGGCATGATTTGAAAATTAGGACAAATGGCCCTGAAGATATCCTGAATAAATGCAAATGAATTTGATAATGAATATATTAACCCCAATTGAGGTAGCAAAAGCAAATATATAAAGAAATGGTTATGGACATTAAAAGATGCTAAAACCTGATTAGTAATCATCAAGATTTTGTAGGAGTCGATTTTTAATAATACTTGAAGAAATTTAAAATGTTTTGCAAATCTAGTGACAAAAGAAATCCTTCACTTAAATATTTTGCCTTACTATTTGTGTCTTCATAAAATATTCTAGAAAACAAACCTTAAAGTCTAGAATTGTTAGCATTATTGGTGTGTTACAATAAATAATATTAAATTTTTATAAACATAGCAACTAATTTACAAGATATCATCCCTTTTAAATATAAGCAAATCGAAAGCTATTTATTTGTAAAATAAAGTTTGTCATTTATTTTCCTTGTGGATAATATACCATATTATTCAGTGGATATGATAGATAAATGAGGAAGATAAATATCATTTAATGTATCACCAATTCATACAAACACATCAACAATATCATTAAACATATAGTTCAACTAAAAATATTTGAAACGATATTGTTAATCTCATCAATAATTGATAGATAGGACATCGATAAAAACAAGAAAAAAAAATGGAATAAGTTAATTCAATTTAAGATCCAGGATGAAGATACTCCTAAATGATAAATGTCGAGCAGATGGCCCACTCTGCCGCCCCAGACACATTTCATTCCATTTGACAATTCCTGACAATTCCGTGGAGCACGTCTCGGAGCTCGACGCATTTCTCACAATACTCGTACAATTGCATAACGAGAAAAATGAGGAGAAATGAGCCAACAGGCACACGCAATAACCGTATAAAACGGTTCAAGTATGCTCACGTTCTGACGCCAAGTGAATTGCGAACGGAGGGTGAAAAACGAAGAAGTAAACTTGAAACTCCGATTCCGATCGAATTCTCTTTGTCATTGATATGTTGGGAAGGATCTCATCAAAGATTATTTCGTTACACCGACTTTTGGAACGCAGATGAGCTCGATAAGCTTTTAATTTCAAAATTTACTGTTTTGAACATGAAATTCAAGAAATTGTAACGACAATTGATAAGAGACAATTTTATAAACATATTTTCACTAAAGATCTCATCTAGTAACTTCAAATGAATGTTTGAAATATATCTACAACAACATAACATTTTTAGGTTTTGTTTAAATTCCATATTTTGGCTTCTTCATTTGGATTGAATTAATTTCAAATTATTATGTTCAATTAAAAATAATTGTAAAATTGAAATTGCAACAATAGAGAATTCTTTTTTAGAATCCTGAATGTAAACTTGAGTTGTATCTTCTTTTTTTCTGAAACAAAAACGTTTTTCGTTTACCTTACAACGAAACCGAACTCCATCGATTATGAATTTATTATTTAAATATTCTCATGCATCCCACGAAGATAATTACATTTCGATTTCATCAGTAACCCACCATTATCCCACACACACACATAACAAAATACACCCACGTTATTGCATTATTCGGCTGGGATATTCAAACAAATAAGGCAATTTGAACAACGCCGAGAACATGTTCGAACGAATTAAAGTTTCATTAAGGTACTTCCCCCGAAACTTTATCCATATACCTGGTCTAACAATAAGTGGCCCACGCTTCACCCTACAAAGTGTCCGAAACTACGATCATCAAACATTTATCCATGTCAATTGTTCCAGAACTTCTACAAAATGATCTCAAGAGCAAGTAAATCATTTCATAAATTTCAGCAACCAAAATTTGTTCCCCAATATTGAATTATCCGAAAATATTACAATGACTTAAAATAGGGGTTAGTTTTCTTTTGCCAAACACAGTAAGAAATTCTTGGGGATGGTAGAAGAGGGGCGAGGAGAATGAATCCTTGGAAAATTGCATACAAAATTCATGCAATCGACATCGATTGCCTTCTCGCCAAGTTCTACGCTGCATTTGCGCCAGTTTTGGGCTTTCAAAGGATAATGCTCAGGATTGAGGCCGTGAATTGGTTCATTTATTCATTCGATTGGGCCTTTATTTCGCCAAAGGAAATTCAATGAATTGAGCATGTAGGGGAAGCTGGCTAAATATCTCGGTATGAATTTTGCTTTCGTTTTTAGCTGCGTGGAAGTGGAATCTGGTTGATTTGATGTTGTCGAGCGATGGCAAAGAGTTTCAAGTTAAATGGAAACCGGAAAGGCTTTTATCGATATAACGAGAATGGCTAATAGGTTAATGGCGGGTTGATGCAAACGGAATCAATTAATATGGGAATATGGTGCTTTGATTTCTGAATGATTTGGAAATGTTTCGAGCTTCAAATTGAATTATTAATTATTAATTGAAATGTGTTAATTAATTGCATGTGTAATAGTATACCAATGATGATTCTATAAAGATTGTCGAAGTAAGTTTGAAATATTTTAGGCTTCAAATTATCAAACACCTACAGTTTTAAAACTTGAACATCATGATATATAATATTCTGAATCTAAACATCTTTTTGTCAATGATTTTGAGATCTGTATTAGTAAAAGTATTTCTCCCTTTTCCTGTAAATTAATATTTTTTTGAATTGTAAACCTTTGATCCAGTCCTTAGTTCTTGGACACTTTTCGGAGAAATATAAGTCAAAGAATACAAGATGTAAAGATTTGTTTATATGATGTTGAATCTTGAAATGCAATTTGGAATTTCATAAATGTGCATTGGCAATAATTTTATTGTTTTAATCAAATTATATTTTTTGTGGAAGTAAAATGTTTTACGAAACTAACTCTGAAAAATGCAAATATATATATGAGTGAAAGATTTGAATCGTATCTGTGATAATGCAAGTGTTACATAAATTTGACGATTTTTAATAGCATTTTTCACAACTGTGAAACGTAATATTTTATGTTACCAAAGAAAATTTGCTGCAATGTTTCAAAAAGCTGCAAAATCCAAAATTGTTACCAACATTTCTGATATAATATGTCAAAGGTCACAAATAAATCATCAAAATCTGGTTTGACTTGTCATATTATGACCATGTTTGTCAAACCTTACATATTTGAAATATTAGTAAACAGCAGTTTATGTTGTGAGTTGTTATCCATTTAAGACACAAGTAAAATAGAATAATCCCTTATTTGACATGTGTATAATATTCAGTTTTAATCAATAGTAATATACATAGTAATTTATATATCATATGCTCCAGTAAATAAATATATTTTGCTATTCTTTTGCTATTCTGTAAATAACTATTTCATTGCTTGATCCCAGAAATATTCAAATGATATGATTTTGTTTATATTTGCAATTAAATACCTCTATTACTCATAAAAGCTAATTAACTAAATCCAAGTGGGCGAAACTCAATTAAAAATTGAAACAACCCAGAAAATTCAAACTGCAATAGTGGAGTCATTACGATACCATGAATATAACGTGAATGCGCCGCATTCGTCGACAATTAGCGCACAAATTGCATCGCAGGGAGCAACTACAACCGAAATTAGCAACGCAACGCATCCTGAATATCGCACCCACAATCACAATCATAAAATCGCAATTGCAATCAGCACCATCATCATCACGGCTGCAACAACAATTGCAAAACTAATCTGCGCGCGCTCTTCACATCTTCGTGTGCGTATTGTTAATGAGGCTCGATGATAGGCAGGCAACCGCATTCAAGCTTTCTGACTCTCTAAACAAAAGCCTCGTTTGAAATCGAGCACCTTCCATTACGGAACGAGCAAATAATGGAACAGATAAACTGTAGACATGCCAAATAACCGAACAGTTGATAAGTTTATACGATTTCCTGCGGTGGAATTTGCTCAAAATGTTATTGTTGATATAGAAGGGTTAGTTAGGCGTCAATATATTCATCTACACATAGAATGGATTATGCTTTATTTGTTAGTTTCGAGTTTAGATTTTGCTCAAACTATGATTAATTGAGCTGTTCACGAAGTGTCATTATAGTAAATTCTACTCATTGAATTGCACGAATTTGCAAATTTCAATGAGTGATTTTAAATACTCAAATCGATAAAAATTACAATGCATAAAATTTGATTAATTTTAAAATAAAATATATATATATGACACAATAAAAAAACAAGTAATTTTATAAATTAATTCGTAAAACATTCAAAAAATTTATTAATTACCTATATTCCGGAAAATCTATTTAGCAGGTTAATTATTAAAAAACATTTAATCGAAGTAGTTGAAAATGTTATAAATATGGTAAATGAAAAATTATAAACCATACTTTTCCAATATTAATTAAGAAATTGTAAAATGCAATTCAATTTTTTAAATTATAACTAAGCGAATAGCAAATGTGATTCACATGTGTTATATAGTTCAGTTAATTGTAATACATATTCGATGAATATAATTGAGAAAGCAAAGAAGTGACTGAAAGAATTTCAGATTAATCTGACATATTTGAGAAGAAATGACAAAAATCAGAAACGTTCAAATGTAAATCGTTAGTGCTACTCTTCGGGGTTACATGGGTTTCACACTTTTAAAACATAATTTTTATGTTGTCACATTAATTTCGGTAATATCTTTCGAATATTATCCGAAATTTTCAAGTCCGATCCGAATAAAAGTTTCAGAAAATCAACCCATTGGGAAGGTGTGTGCTCAAAGTCAGTTTTATTAAAAGGTACTAGACATTTGTAACGCGGTTTTCTCGAATCTGTGTTTTCAAAATCGATTGTCAAATGTTCTCGAAAATTATTCAGACAATTTTGCGAAATTTCATACAACTCTTCGAAATACAAATTTCTGTTGCTTGGACGAAGGCTTTCAATGTTTGTTAATTAGAACTAACAAGAAAAATATTGAGTAAAATTTTCCGAAATTTGCATTTTTTGTGAAATGGTCAGTCAAAAATTTACACTTTTTCCTTCGTCCAAACACTATTTAATCAACTTATTCAATATGTCATTCTTATTGAATTTCGAATGACATTTTAATTAAAATTTATGAATAGGAAATAAATTTACTGCATTCTGTATTAACATTCATGTTTTCTGGATTATAATTCACAGATTTCAAATTCATTTCACACTTTCTTAATTTCACCGACAAATCTGAATTATATTTCTCCTCGTCTGAAATGTAATTTATAATTTCTGAATTACAAATGGAAAAAGTGAATGAAAGGATTTCAATAAAAATAAGATAAAGCGAGCGGTACACAAATACCGGAAAACAGAAAGATCAAAATTTCTTCAATAATAATTTCTGAGGTAACATATCAAATGTAATCAGTAAATCATTTCACGTTGATATACAATGAAAGAGAATGGCTTTGAATGATGAATTTTAATTATTAATAACTATAGTAACCTGCTAATTTCGCGAATTATCTGTCATCAATATTAGTTACAAGTAAAATAAATAATAATTTCATTCATTTGTGAATTAAAATACATCTTTTATTTTGCTTTTAAATAAAATTCAATCTAAACTGCAAATAATATGAAAAAATCAAATTAATATGTATTATTTTACACAACATAAAATTTTAGTTATTTTAGATAGAAATTATTATTATGTTATACAACAAATCAAATATAATTTTGATATTTTTGAAGTGGCTCTTAACTTGAAGTCATCTGAAATATAAATTTTTTTATTTACCCTAGAAAATTATAATTGTTTCAACTAAAATATGCATCATTTCGAAGCTGTTTACTTGCTTCCTCGAAGGATCACATTTAAAGGTCATATAATATCACCCACCAAAACACATCGAAGCAAAGCATCTTATCTTCTCATCTTGAACCACAAAGCAAATTTAATACTCCAGCAAAATGGTGCGACTAATTCAATTATAAAGTTCTTTCCCATATGCTATCACTCTGCTTCTTCGCCTTCATTTCAGCCCCAGCTCGCCAGAGTTGTCTTTGACTAGTGTACGCCTACGATGTGCTCAACTTCTTCAGCATCTCGAAGAGAATGCACACATTCGTATATCTGTTCGCGATGGGGCAAACCAAGAAAACACACTGCTGGTCCTAGCAACACATTCTCTTGAGCCAGGACGAGGAAGTGTATTCGGGCAGGCAGGCAACAGGAAGTGTGCTTGGAGAAATACCGAAGCTTTTAACTCACCGCTGCCATATGCTCGCATTGTGTGTGTCCTTTGCGCTCGCTTCGGATGGCAGGAGAAAACAATGAATTTATAGAATGCCAAAGTGTTGCTGAAAGCTCACACGATGCTGAGGAGTCCATGTTTGCCATCTAGTAGAGTTTTAACGTTGGGTATGCTCACGTTTTATGCACCGAAAACTATTAAAATGCTTTTACGTTGGTTTTCATGGAGTTCCTGCTTGGGTTCGAAACTTTTACACCTGTATGAGGATTTTAGATCTTGTAACAAACTAATTGAATAATGTGTAATATTAAAATATTTGATAGTATTATATATTTACTACATATATTTTATTATAATTAGCCATAAGATATTCCTATCAAACTCGTAATTTACCAATTACTTTCTTGTAAAATATGATTGGTTTGAAGTAGAGGAAAATTTCAACAGATGCTGACTTGCTACTCCAAGTTGAAAGTTTTTCCATTGTAAAGTTTTGTAAGAAAGAATGGAAGAGTGTAAGGTTATTATGGTAAAATAGACCATTCACGCCTAAGATTTTATTCTTTATTAACCCTTTTTGTATGTGTACAATAATGAGGTTTGATGAGGATTTTGTAGTAAGAAGAGTAAGCCGGTTCTAAATCAAGATGCAAGTCAACTGTCCCTTGTGGCTTGAAAGATGAGGCTCCAACAGATGTGCACCTTGTTCTAGAATCGGCTTATTCATTCTAATAAAAATGAATACATTTTATTTTACTTGTTACTAATATGGGTAACAACACACAAATTAAAGTACTAGTAGCTAATGTTTCAAATATTTAAGGTTTGTCAAACATACTTATAATGCGCAAATTCAAATAAGATTTTGATAGTTGTTATATTTGACTTGTTTGACATATCAGAAATTGTGATTACCATTTTGGAATTGTGACTTCTTGGATCATTATACCGATTTTGCTTCTTAAGGATAAACATTGTATATCACACGGCACACGGCACACAACGAAGATAATGATATATTTCGGATTATTCATGGTGGATTCTTATTGAATTGCCATTTTCCAACTTGTTTCACTCTATTTCCTAAACTTGTGACAATTATATATCACTTGTTATAATTTTGCATACTTCACACATAAAAATTATCTACAATTCGATAATCTGTGAATTATATAATATTAATCATTTTTGTCACTTATCACTTGCGAATAGTATTCTTCGAGATCATTTCCTTTTTAGAAGGTTTTCATATTCCTAGCTTCTCGATAAATAGTTATTAAGTTACCTTCTCTCGAAAAAATAATTTTATCTTACTGGAACGTTTAATATTACAATTCTTATGCGTGTTTTTAGTGACAAAAATTGAATATTTTTCACTTGTCAAATCAGTGACGTACATTTTTCTACAAGTGGGAAAAATGAATACCTGTTTTTACAAGTGGGAGAAATGAATGACATCTCACAAAATAAAGTATTATTGTTACTAAGGTATCAAGATTTTAAGGATTGGCAAACATAATGATAATGTGCCAGCTCAAACGAAATTCTGACATTTGAAATGCCATATCAAAAATTGTGGATGTAATTTTGGATTTTGTTGCTTCTTGGAACATTGTATCAACTTTTCTCCAGTAAGATAATATGTCGTATATTACACGTGTGCGAAATGCTATAAACTCGTGAAATTTGTGTATCACTCGTGCGATCGCACTCGTGATTCAATTCTTTCACTCATTTATAATTGTGCATTTCTCACACTTGCAATATAATCTACTATTATTATTGATTTTTTTAATTGATAATAACAGTAATGTCAAATCAAAGTTAAGTATACGTCTACGTCTATCATAAGTAATATCTTTATAAAAAAAATCCTACTTAAATATTGAACATTCATTTTTTTACTGCTACAAACTCTGATTATGTGATTATTATGGATACTGTCCAGACAGTCGATAAACAAACAGAAAAAATAAAATAACACTTCAATGAATCGCTATTCCATTCTGGAAGTATCTCACTTTTTTTTCTTTCGGATGGCCAATAAGTTGATGGTAAATTTATCCATAGGTGGTCAAATCTAGTAGGCAAAAACAAGATCTTTCTGATGTCTTGTTGAATTCAATTCAATGTATGGACAGACGCATTTGAAAAGGAAAATTTAACAACAAGAAAATCTACCTATATTAAAAGCAAAACACACGTTAGAATGTTGACCAAAATTTCCCAATCATATGATGAGATGAGTACTTTCTGCTACTTTTTTAACTTCTCTAGAGTCAAATTACATGATGAAACGAAGATCTTCTGATATCCTTGATATCTTCTAAAGGTCCAAATTCAATTGCCCTATTTATCCTTACTTC
>JARJDZ010005284.1:0-13387 GCA_030264555.1 Aleochara sp. GC000083 | reverse complement strand
TTGTGAAACCGGGCATGAAACTTTTATACCTGTTAGAAAGTGTCCTGTAGCATAGACATAATATTGATAAAGTACTAAAGTAGTAAAAGTGATAAAGACAATCCAAAGTACCTACATCTTTAGAACAACGAGGCGATTGGTGGAGTAGCTAAATGGTTATTTACATTACAAGCTGCGAAAGCTCAGTTTTAGGTCCGAGGTGTTGGCTAGTTAAAAACTTCGTGGACTTAAAAGATGCTTTCGCAACGTGTAATGTATTAAACTTTTTATTCTTCCCGCAACATTTAACACCCGAAAAATTAAGAAGAAATTTGTTGTTAACGATGCTTTGGTTACAACCCACCTTATTTTAAAATATTTGCGATTTGACAAATATCATCATTGCATTTAAAATGCTGCAGAAATATTGCTATCCAAAGTTTGCTACATGAAATCAACTGAAAGCTTTTTCAATCAAAATAAATAATTAATGTGACTGTTCGACTGTTTTGTTACTTTCGTAGCTAACAATCGATCAACTAGCATATTTTAATTTCGCGTTCAAGTCCCTTATTCAGTCAGAAAATTGATTTTATAACACATTAAAAGATTCATGGGGTTGTTTATATCATAGATTAGAAAATATACATGGAATTTAATTTGACAATAACACAAAATTACAATTGAAATAACCTGCATAATTGTACAACAAAAAAGCACGAAACGTAATATAAACTTCTCATTATTAATCATAATAAATTGGTATGGGTAATGTGATTTTATATAATGCAGATTAAATAGATAATGCGTTAAAATTTTTGATCATAGTAACTATGTAATTAATTGATACTCTTCCTTGTCACTGAATTTTTCACACAAAAGAAGCAAATTCGAAAGGTTGAGCTTAAAAAATATTGTTTTATAATTTCATTGTGATAATATCTGCAGCAGTAGCTGAAAATAGGAATGAGGTGAATATTTGTATTACATACTAAGATTAAAATCTAGTAATATATAATTTTTAAGAATTATCACAGTTCACGTTATCACCATGAAAATTTCTAGAGAGAATCGACCGGCTCGGCGACGCTCCTATAATCCAGGCTTGGAATTTCTCCATATTAGCAGATTAAAATCTCGTTAATCATCACAATATGATGAGTCCAATCAGATGGGTTTACCCTATTTGTTTGATTTTAGCCAATGTATGGTATTAATAAGTATGATCGCCGTTGAGGAGTATGGACGGTAGTGAAGTGGAATCGTCGTGATCGTCATGTGAGTGTCCACCATGGCTATGTTCATGTCCAGCTGAAACATAATAGGATTCTAATTAGTGGAAAATTTTAAGTTAATTAATGATTTAATTATTTTATAAATAAAAATATAAAGCAAAATTATACAGAATAATGTCTCCCATTCTTACTTTCATGAGTGGAATGCTTATTTAATATCTTTCTACAAAAAAGTTCTATGGTTTTGTTTACATGTTGGGCTATCTTGGATATTTATTCCCTAATTTCAGATTTAAGAATATATTATACCTTGTTAAATATAGAAAGAAGGAAAGAGACAGGAAAGGTATGTTGTGAATATGTATGAAGTTTTTTAGATGAATTGTATAAACAGTATTGGTGTAAAAAATTATATCTAGATATATTATCAGTGTTTGAGTACGAGAATGAACATAAAAATAAATACGTTTTATATCTATATATGGATCTGTGATTATATGCAACATAAGATTAATAAAATTCAATCTTAGAGGTTTACTGATAGTTTAAGTCATATAAAAGTCCCATATGTTATGAGGTAATCATCATTTTGTCATTAAATAAAATTAGACCTGATTTTGATATTATCAATCATATTTGCTCTTCTTAATGTTGTTTAATAATTATTCGTTTTTTTCCAATTTATGAAATTTCGGTACCAACGTAATTAAAAACGCAATAATTATAAAATATTTAATTATGGTCAAAGCAGCCAATCAATTTAAATATAACTCGAATGATGTTTATTATCATCATTTAGAGGCAAAATATTGTCAATAAATTTTCAGAAAAAATAAATTTGTGAAGATTAATGTTATTACACAGACTTATATCGACAATAAGCATGCTTGATAGCCATTTCTGATCGGTCATAGAACTATGAATAACATATGTATAAAATGGAATGTCCTACGTTTATTATCATAATTAAACAATCAGTTGGAATTTGCTCAGATTAATCACTCAACTTTGCGCATGTCTGTTTTCCGCACTATACAAATACTGTAATATTTGCGTTTTGTATAATATTTGTATTATAAGTCAAATGCATATTACATTACTCTCCGCGTGTAGACTTCACATTATAAATTGACAAGTCAAGCAAGTTTAGAAAGTAGGGTAGCCAGCAGTGTCTTCGAGTGGGCCCATACCAGCAAACGATTGCTGCTTCACACAATGAAGTCGATCTACTTGCTGTTAAGCCCATCATAGATATATCTACATACAGTTAAAATTGGAGATAAACATTCAGTGTTTTACTAATAGGTGCGTCGACATCTCACCGAAAGCAAGAGTTGTTTGTGAAGGCCACTGCGGGTCAATAACTGTATACCATCGGTCAGTATGCATAAGCAACTCAGAATGAGTAAGAAGAATAAATAAGGTCGAAGTCGGAGAAATATTATATCTTGCATGTAATCCATGTTATATTATGATTATTAGATCCATAACACATACAGATAAATATTAAAATAGTTTTTAAATTTTCATTCCTAATTATTTACGATCATTATACTTACTGCAGTGTTTAGTACATATTTTCGACACCTCATATAAATGATCTACTTTTCAAACATAAATAACGGAATGTTTGGACACGAAATTGTCGTCAATTGTTTCTAACTTCGTTTTTCCAACTGCCATTTGCTTAGTACGACTGTAGGTTAACAATTTGTTTCCTCATTATATTCCTCTGACGCAACAAGAGAGTAAGTAAGTTATTCTAAACATCAGTCTTGAAATTTGAACTTTTCTTTTTTCTTATTTGGAATAATCTTTAGATTTTTGATATTATGTAATCCATACCATTAAAAGGCTTTTATTACAATAGTAGAAGAGAATAGTCGTGAACTTTATTGCTTCTATGATCACGAATATGAAAGTGAGCAAATTTGCCACACCTTGTGCGCTTCATAAACTGGCGAGTTTCTTTTCCTTTCAGCGATCTCTTCTCATTCTTAAAACAAATGGTTATCTTAGGTTGAATCGTTAATGGGTACTAAAGGGTTTATTGACTTGCTACCGACATCTCTCAATGTTTTTGTAAACACTCACTGATAATTTGCAAACAAAACATGACAGCGAAGCCAGCGATGATCGCAAGCAATTGCCAGATGCCAGCGTGATTGTTGCTCCTCTCTCGGGCGAGGACTTCGAAGAAGACGACGTAGAGCAGTGTACCCGCTGCCATGCCTTGCAAAACCACCGATGTGACATCCATTTCAGATGTTCCCGACTCGCTCAACGCAATCCCAGTGCCGATTCCTAAGAGTATTAATTAGTAATGAATAAATTATATCGGTCGAAGAAAGATTGATTCAAAGCAACTTGTCTAGAAAATATCACTGACCTAATGGAGTGACGATGGCGAATGTGCCGATGTAAATGAATATCAAAAGCGTCTTCGTATTGGAGGTAACAAGTTCAACGCCGACGCAAAATGCAATCACCAATTTGTGCGTTGCGATAGCAGCAAACAAGTACCAAACTTTTTGCACGCTATTTTCCAACCCAACGGCCAGTCCTTCAAAAACCGCATGGAAGCTCAGTGCCAATACAGCAAGAAGTCCACGAAAGGAGTTCTTGATATTTTCGTCGATATGCGCATGTGAATGCCCATGAGGTTTGGCCACTTGATGCTCATGTTTGTGTACATTCGTCTCCAGTTTCCCGCCAGTTGATATGTGATCGTCCTTGTTCAAAACCACACGCGGTATATGAACATTGTCCTTCTTCCTCACCGAGAGTGTCCGATGTAATGCCTGATTCTCCAGGCGTCGGTCGAGAAGTACGTGAACCAGTTCCTCAATAAGATACACGAAAAAGAAACCGCTACAGAATACAATTTCCGACATCGAAATTCCATGACCGATGATGGGCATCTTATTCGCGGCTTCCAACACGGCGAAACTCTCTCTTACCTCCGGTTGCAAGTGTAAGAATGTCGTGAAGAGCAAAACTCCTCCGCCAAAACACAGGAACAGAGAAATGAGTAGATTTTTATCCTCATTTGCCGATTTTATATTGATTCGTTTCGCTAGTTTGATCGGAATGACTCCAATGCAAAATGATGACAAACCGAGAACCGCCATTGCCAGAACTTTAGCCACCAGAAGGTCATTGTTTGCATCGGTAGGTATGCCCGTATGGATATTGTTGTTTAATTCGGCCATAATTTGAATATCATTCAAATACGATGTATTGAATCAATGAGAAGGATCATTCACACAATCACCAAACTAGTTGAACTGCGTTTATACCGACTTCGGATTTAAACAACGTTCTACAACTTGGTAGCACCAGACGACTGTAAGAGGAGGACAATTTTACGTTGACCTTCACGAACAAAACGGCAATTGTTCTTAATTGTGCTACATTGGCCGTAGTTACACTGAAATTACTCCGCTCAAATTGCGCACGACAATTCACTGGGCTTTAGAGGAAACGTCCGACTTTCGACACTTTTCGACTAAAACAAATTTGATGTTTGCGCGAAGAGATGGAAGAGCGCACTGAACATGGTGATCGAATCAAAGTTGCCTTCGAACGAGCAAAAGCCGAGGCTGTTGCTACATCGAGAAAGCTGGAGGTTGGTTGCACCTACCTATTACACAGCGCTTCACAATCTTTGCGTCAAGGCATTGGGAAAAGTAATTGTATTGCTTGGAATGTCGAAAGGCCGAGAAACGAGATGATGCGATTTCTTTAAAAATTCGACGCCGTTTCAATCCAAGTGCATTTCGCGCACTCACGCAACATGAATGCTTCAATTCGATGCGTTGAATGCTTATTGGCCCCCGTTAATACTTTGATAAGGCCGATAATAGCTAACTGCTCATGTTGTCTAAGTATGTAAAATAAACTGATAGGACAATTACTAAGCACTGCAACAAATTCAGTCCTTTGAAAGTGAATGTAAGACCTATCAACGTCAAGCGTGTTGAAAATGTAGACGTTGTCGTTATTATCAATAAAGTTATATTTATTTGTTGTGATTATATGGTGTCTACATACATTTTATGATATAATGAATGTATCGAAAATTTTAAACAATATGCAGTTATTCTACAGTTGCTTTTTATTAGTTGCAAACTTGTAAATACATTTTTATAGAATTTAATTAATTCATGTTGCCATCAGTATAATATTTATATACAGATTACATTTATTTATTCTATATGCATATTGTGAAACTTTCTTTGTATTGTGTCGTAGTGTGGTGCCGAGTGAAAGAGTTTAAAAGTTCAGATCTTCTTTATGTTATTTATTATTTATTATAAAGTTTTTATCATTGTTTCTCTTACTTTTATTAGCATTCATTAAAATGTTTGTTGATTTCGTAATTCCAAAGCAAAAATTGATTTACGTTACAATCGCAATAAGAATTCTCAATCTATTCAAATTTTAATTACTCAGATCCTGAGTATCAACGGACTTTCGCTTGAAATACTAGGTCTAACTACGTCACTGCGTAATTAAAGCATAAATGACCAGAAGCCAGCATAGAAACATAATTTATGCGGATTTAATTACAAGTACCTACTTTGAGTAATGCATATAAGAAGCACCCATGCTTCACATAAAATCACACACTTACGTCAAATGGTGTAATAGTTATTCCACGAGCAAAGATTAGATTGCAGCAATATAGTTTCCTAATACTCTAATAAAAATGTGGCATCAATTTCCTTACAATTCCTTTGTGCCTTTAATATAGAAATAGTTCAAAGTGAGTTGCTGCAATTGCAAAAAATATATATCGAAACATTTTACAATCATTTGCAATTACATTTCAATGGTCAGATTACCGTAACGCTGAATATCTAATTAAAAATCAATTGCCCATTTACTACATTGTATGTAAGATTTACAATTGATCGAGTTGATGTAAGTAGTAATTGTTATTACGTTCATGAGGAACAATTAAATTTCATTTTTTTTTGCAAAAAAAATTATAATCAAACATTAGTTTTATGACCAAATTTACAAGAAATATTGGATTTTTCTTCTCGACTTTGTATACATACATATACAAATGTTAAATAGTTATCAGATATTTGTTTAAAAGATAATCATCAACTTTTAACAGAATAGATTATCAATTATTGCACAAAACCACGAAAAATTTGTGCATTACACAATTATTAAATTTTGGGTGTATAAACTTATTCTAAAAATCCATTTTACACGTGTTTCACTCTGGCTTGATTCTATTACTGCTTAGCATATGTGACACAATTACGAATAGTAATAAATTTCTTAAGCGATATCTATCTTGTTACTCTGCAACCAGCAATGCTGTAATTGAATTATTACGTTGCATAACGAACAAGGCTAAGGTTATATGTAGATTTTTTTTTTTCAAATTTAAAATCATAATCAATATTCAATATGTATGATGATGTATGATCATTAATACACGTTAACACATTTCTAACGTCTATGAGTTATTTATAGATAGAACTTGCAAACATTTACTACTTTTGTTTATTTTTCTTTATCCAATCATATTAAAAACGAACAATAGAAGAATATTAATTGCATTTTTATTTAAAATTATTCATTTTTTTTTCATGCTAATTTAACGGAAAGATAAGTTAGTAATTATATTTCCTTTAATAAAAAATTATAAAATTAATTAAACACGAATTTGCAAAGAATAATTATATTGTTATCTAAATATATTCATTTTTTTCATACTAATTTGACGGGAAGATCTAAATGTAGATGTACCTACTAAACTGCCAAATATAAAGAGCAAAACATTGTCTCACAGTCCAAAAAATGGAAATTTCGGCAAATGTATAATAAATGATCATTAATATGTATTCAATTGCACGTCTTTAGCTCATTGTACCTCAAATTTGTCATTCCTTGAAATTAATCTGTTACTAAATATTCTTTTCTAAAGCATAATAGAATCTTAAATGATTTTGCTATTGTTTTTGGAGCCATGTGGTTAGGTTATAAAATATATAACCCTACACATATAAAATAAGTAATAAGTAAAATATGTAATGTATAAAATAAGTATATGATTAAGCACCAAATATAATCAACATCAAGATTATTAGATCAAATTTTTCATAAATTTTCATAAATAATATAAATTATTATTAAAATATAATTGAATTATATTATATAAGGTACGCGCTTTTTCAATTATACTTTAAAACTTAATAGATTAATGTAACATTATATAAATTATACCAGTTTACTTTAAGAATCAACAATTATCTTTCATAGGTTTCTATTTATTTTTATCATCACTCATTATATCATCAAACATTTTACATGCCAATAATTCTTATTATATTCTCTTTTTTCTTTTCTTTTTTTATTTAGATCAGCGATACTACTTCTCTTCTGGTAAGTAGTACCTCATTATATTTTCATGCTGATTGATAAGCCATTTTTAAATGCAATTCTAGATATAACTTTTATAATAAATAATATATTTCAATCTATTATTCTATTTTGTTCTCAAAGTTCAAGACCCAGTATATTTGCTAACTTTCAGTTCTTTAACGGGCAATATAACTGTAAATTATTGAAGTATTTGAATAGTTAATAGCTCTATCAATTAATTTAAATATATTTGGTTAAAATATAGACCAAAAAATTTGTAACGAATTGAACACTTCTAAATATGTAGTAGTTAAATTATTGAGATCACGTATTCAATTCGAGATTCATTTTAAAAAATAAAAACAAGTTTTTGCAAACGTTTAACTATTCTACTAAAGAGATTAAAATTTGTCATGGATTATCTAGAACGATGACATATTTAGGGCGAAATGCTATTAGCATACAGATCGAATGACCACAAATAACGGCCATGTGTAATTTCCAATAGTAAGCGCAAGAACTGCATATTAATAATTTCATTGTCAGAACAACACAACAATGAAACCTCCTATGTTGAATGTTAATGGTACACACCCCAATATGAAATATTTAATAAATCATGTACTTTATATTTATGTACAGATTTTATCAAAAAATGGGGTTACCTAATGAAACTAGATGCTTAAACAATTATTGCTTAAATACCATTGCTTATTTATGTGCCATGGGTGTGGAATGAGTCCTTTTTGTCAAACCAAAATAATTTATAAACGATGTATTTCAACGACAACTAATTTAAATTGAAAATCAATTTGCCCACGATAATTTCATTAATTTAGCACTATCGTGTGGACAGAAATCAGAAAAAAAATTATCCTAATTTTATGTTAGTTGGCGTATTATAAGCTAATCATAAACTTAGTACCTGATCAATTAATATAACATTTTTGTTTTTTACTAAATCATTTAATTGCAATATTTTTTCCAATTTAGGTAAAACTTATCCTGAATTAGTGTGACTATTAAAATCATTAATTTGGATATTTGAGATGAATGTGAAATTAAATTTGAAATAATACAGCAATCGGTGCATCAACTCAATACACGAATTCATTTCAAAACAGAAATATATACCATTATCTATTTTGATACTGATTCAGTGATTTTAAGAATAAACTAATGCATTCTTGGGACGACAGCACAGTGAATTCATTTTTGTAATGTTCAGTTTTTTTTTCCAGATGAAACGTGTTTTTTGATCATATGTAATCAATACCTGATTATCACTTTTTATTATTAACCAAGGTGTCAACAATACCTTACATTCAAGTGAGTATGAAATTCATTGGCACGTGTCAATGTATTAAAATTCTCAACAGAGTATGTTTGTTGTTATTATAATTATCGTATAATTAATTAGTACTTTGTTGTATTGAGGTTTAGTGCAAATGTACATCATACACACTGTGCTATTCAGACTTTGATTAATATATGGTACATAATTCTAACTTGTTGTCTCACGCTGATCTTTGTTTGTACTCATTTATGGACTTACACAAACGAAAATTGATATCATTACGATTTGTTGTAGTTCTAAAATATGAAACATTATTGTATTGTTCTGACATAAGTTCGAAATTATAGTTTCAAGTCATAATGCCTCTAGTATAGATTTTAGTTGTAATCATCATGTAACCAAAATATACATAGGAAAATAGTTGAATAATATACATATGCATAACATACATAACATGCATAACATATGCATAATTATTTTTAATACCATTTCTAATATTCCTCTCAATGATGTGATATGATATAGTTAAATGAAAAGAGAATTCTTCAATTAAACTTTATGGATATTTAAATTAAAAATTAGCACGATTTTATCGTTATTTTACCCTTAATTGTTGCAACACACGTGGCATATCAATTGTAGATAACAAATCCCAAAGTCTGCCAAAATATTCATTAGCAGATGAACAATCATTCTCTAATGAAATCATCAAGTTCCCATATTACGCAATAATTATCATCTGCAGCAAAATCTTGCGACTTTAAGGTAATAATACTTTGTCAATATTTCTCAAATGAATTAATGCAATTTCGAATGTTTGTCTCTTAATAATAATAGATAGATATTTAGAGATTTATTTCTTATCTTATCTAAGTATGCATACACGGATTTATATATGCTTGAAACCATGGCTGATAGATAGGATTTTTAAGTACCATATTTTGTTCTCCTACAAAAATCGCAAAGAATCGTTTATTATTAAGAACTAACGAAAAATGAATATTATTAACAAAGCAAAAGAAGTGACGCACAAATGAGAGAATTATTTTTTTTCTATTTTGAATAAAATGGATGAGAAATAAGGTGTTGATTATTATGATTTCAAATATTTAAGTTTGTCAAACATAGGCATTTCTCATGTCGAGTGCAATATTATCCACCAGCAATAGGTGACATATCTTACACAATAATTTGAAGAAATGAAAGAAACCTATTGTTTCGCTTGTGTCTATAGCGACCACAGGTCGCACCTTTTTTACTGGTCTGGTTTTACCCAACAAATTTGGATTTTTCCTGCAACTTTCTTTTCCGTATAATTCCGTGATACACTTGAATTCTCAGAAATTGAACCTGAATTCTCAACCTCCGTTTCACAGTACTCAAATTTGCAAGTAAGATTGAACGTTTTTCTGAACATCACATCATTTTGATTATCTTTATTTCGTATTTGTATGTCCTACAGTTAACAATACGCAATTTACAATGACTAAGAATTGTTAAGATGGTCATGTTGAACCAAATTAAATAAATTTTTGATGATTAACTCTTGAGAGTCAAGATGTCACAATATGGTAAGATCCAGTAAGATAAAACATCTAGTGAAATATACTTATCGCAATTTATATCCATTGGTATAAGATTTTTTTCATATTTAGGATATTAAACGGCACAGAACATTTTTGAAAAACATCACTATAATGGATTGGATTCGCATGGTACAATAAGCGTGACACATACGACAGATTCTGTTAAATCGTAAATGTTGCCGTTGGTTGCACATTATACGATTTCTAAATAAAATATTTGCATTTCAGTTTGCTGGAGCTGAAAATATGTAAACATTGAAGAGGTATGATTTAATCAGAAAGGCATTGGCTTGAATAAACATGCAATTGTGTAAGAATAGGTGATGAGAAACAATTAATTTTATGAGATGCGACTACAGACACCAATTACGTCGGTTTATAGCATTGCAATTATAAACAACGCGAATTACCTGGCAACATCCTGTTGTATTACAATATTAAAAAATCACACATCTTTAAATAGACGTACTCATTATATTCGTTATTTCATCTCCAATGCAATTAATGGAATCTCAGTACAAATTCTTGCGCATGAAGTGTTTTCAAGGATAAAATTGTTTTTATAAGCCGCAGTCGTGTTTTCATCACGTTTTGACGAAAAAAACACATCATTGTTTAGCTAGCAAGCAAAACATTGCGAATCGTGAAATTTTAGTATACCTTGCAATTTCCACGAACAAACGAATGTATAAAAAGGCAAACAACACTTGAGGAACTCTTTAAAAACCAGTACGTATACAAGGAAGTCTGCAAAAGTTTATCTACATTTACGCGCTATTTTTAAATAGTAATCAGACATTTGGCTCGACCTGCAGACTATTTGCCATTCAGTAAAAAGTTATTCGAGTAGGTTTATCTTGATAATTTTGCGTCAATTAAATATGTATTACTGGCTACATGCAAAACAAATGGCACTTTGCTGCGTCGCATAATGTCTACAAGATGAAGACACGATCAGATTTTGAATGTTTCATGACGAGCTTTAAATATGTTGAAATGTTCTTAGGCATGTAATTATTATGTATGATGGCATGCTTCCACATAGCTACATGTCTGGCCTGTCTGCATTAGAATATCATATTGAATTCAATTCTTTCCATATTTCAAGAATTCTCACTTTTATCAACGTAAATTTTTCCTTCTCAAATTTATTATTGTTCCTACTGGCATTCTTAGAATTAGAGCAAGAATACGGAATGATGATAATGATAATAATAATAAATTATAACTTACATATGAGTGTCATCGCCAGCATGAGAAGAAATCCTAGTAGAATAGCGAGGTATTGCTTCAATCCGCCCTTGTGATCTTTCTGAAGAATTTCAAAAAAGACCACGTAAAGCAGAGTACCCGAAGCCAATCCCTGCAGTATCACAGATGTGATGGTAGTCGTGACATCGGTATCGTCCGTAACGAAGATGCCAATGCCAATGCCCATTGGGCTCACCACAGCGAAGGTAAAGACGTAAATGATTATCAATAAATTTCGGGTCTGCGTGGAGACCAATTCGACGCCGATGCAAAATGCGATTACAAGTTTATGCGCGCTCACCGCGCCAAACATGTACCACACATTCGTCGCGGACGTTTCCAAGCCGACAGCGAGACCTTCAAAGAGTTCGTGAACTGAGAGCGCCAACACTACAAGCAGTCCTCGGATGCTCTTCACAATCGAATCCTCCACCTCGATGATCAGATGACTGTGCCCCACATGGTCATGATCGCCATGCTTGTGATCGTGATGATGTTCGGGGTAGATTTGCCCATTTTGGACGATTTTCGTGTTGGGGAAATTCAAAGGGTTCGCCTTTGCCTCCTCCATGTTGTGCACCAATTCCGTTGTCGATACTGTATAGTCTCCGCGCCGAATCGACAGCGAGCGATTCAGCGTGCCCAGCGAGTGGGATTTCTGGCGCTGGTGCAAGTAGTAATGCACGATTTCTTCGACGAGATACATTGTGAAGAAGCCAACACACATGAGGAATTCAGCGAAATGCATTCGCACATCCGGTAGGTGACCTTCCGCCTGCAGCTCCTCAATATGTTCGTTGACTTCTGGCAATAAATGCAGGAATGTCGTGCAGAGAAGGACGCCGCCGCCGAAGCACAAGAGCAGCTGGACAACCTTGCTGCCCTTCGGGTTCGCGTCCCATTTGAACATTTTCGATAGTTTAATCGGCAGGCAGCCCAGAATGAACGACGTCAGGAATAGAATGCACATGGCGACAACTTTGGCCACCACTGGCCCATCGTGGTCATGACCTTCGTGAGCC
The DNA here is from genome assembly GCA_030264555.1 of Aleochara sp. GC000083. Classification (NCBI taxonomy): domain Eukaryota; kingdom Metazoa; phylum Arthropoda; class Insecta; order Coleoptera; family Staphylinidae; genus Aleochara; species Aleochara sp. GC000083. Next base: position 630 of record JARJDZ010005284.1, on the reverse strand, counting down.
TCATCGTCGTCGCCACTTTGTCTAAGAAGCAATTCATTCAGAATGTTTGACATCGTCGTGGGTAATAAATCTGAAAAAAACAGGTATGGTGATAAACGTTGCCATACAACTTGTTAGTGATTAATTTTTGGAGGCAAGTAGGTAAAAGTTTTGAGACTCTATTAAATATACATTTACTATAATTAGTCATTATTCTTATATTATTAATTGTCGTACATTGTATATATTTTTTCAAATTACCAATATTTTCGTAATATAGATGATACACGCGTGGTTTGGTAATTAATATATGGAATGTATATGGTATACAAATCATTTCATTAAAGTTATGGTATAATTTGACAGATATTCTTTCATGTCTGCTCATCTGTTCGCATCAATAAATAATTGATTCCTTATCATACAGCAGAAACTCGTTCACACATAGCAACAAACAGGCAAAGATTAAAATCTCTAGATTACGTTTAGGTTACGATGAAGAGCTTAGAGGAAAACTGAATCTAATTAACGGTTTCTTATATTATATATTGGAGTTTTCAGTCATTTCAATCTCATTATTAAATATAAATTTATTACCAAAACTTGTTTTACGAAGTGATAAATTGTAAGGATATTCAATAATTTTCTATT
>JARJDZ010005282.1:0-36689 GCA_030264555.1 Aleochara sp. GC000083 | reverse complement strand
TTTTTCGCTCTTTAACTGCGTATAACTTTTAAACGATTGGACCAATTAAACTAAAGTTAGAAGCAAATTGTAGATTTTGATGAGTACTTTCCAAAAATATATGGGTTCATGCCCTTTTGGTCATGGAGAGACCAGAAATCGCGTTCAAATAAAAAAATTGAAAAAAAAGTTTGTAGCGAAAAAAGCGATACGAAAATCTTAAAATCGCTCGAGTTTTCAAAAATTTTCATATCTCCGTAACTAATGAACCGATTTGGATGATTCAAACGACATTTATAGTATTTTGACGAAAAAATAACATTGAGCAAGGTCCCAAATCTGTGCAGAATTCGGAAATACCCGAACCTGAAAAATAGGGTACTAAAAGTGCAAAATTTTCGCATTTTATCCCTCATTTAATTGCCTTTTTGGCCATAGAGAACGCAGTAATTAAGCTATTAACAAAACCAACTAGTACTTGAAATTTCGCACTATTTTCCATGTTGCAACAATGATTGAAAATACTGCAGAAATCAGTCATTAATTATCCAGTGAATATCTTAATTTGATTTATCCGAAAATTACCTTGCATTTTTGCTGGCTACATGATAACCTCATAATTTAGAAAACAAAAAGAAAACCTTGGATCATAAATAACTCGTGCAATTTGAATTAACAGTTTTTATGCGAATTTTAAGCGTTGGGCAATTCCTAAACGTCCTGTACGCATGTAGCGTTTAAGTTGGGCGTAAAAAATAGCATCCGAGTGCTGCCCCCAGGAAAACGCAATAGCACGTGGGGCGGCTATACAACTTGGGAGGCGGTTTTTCGTTTTCGTTCGTTTTACCCGCATACAGTTTGCTTTCGTGTGTGTGTAGTGAACGCAAAAGGGGCGACGCATTTTTCATACTCACCAACATAAAAATATTATAATATTTTATATGCGGCCATAAATTTTTGTAAATGTACCTAAGTTTCAGTAAAACGCTCTGAGTTTTTGATTTAATGTTGAGGAATTTTGCCGTATTTTTTTCCATGCGAGCATCGTTTCGTATGTGCGCGAGGCGGCTGGTTCTTTTGGTACCAACCTCAGGAATTCTTGCGCCAGCTTCTTCAGCTGCTCGACAAGGAGCTTGCAGGTCGTGTGAAATGTATGAGGGCTTATCCCCCAAAGTCTGCGAAGAAATTGTCTATCTATTTAAAATTTTCTTTTCGCCATGTTTTTGATGGCGTGACAGAAATGATATTCAAGGATTTTCAAGGATAATGAAAATCATTCAATTGGTAAATTTGCTTTTGCTTGATTCTAAATTTAATTAAGTTTAGAAATTAACGTATTATTGAGAAATACCAATGTAAAAGACCTTTTCAGTACCTAAATCAACAAACAAGATTTTTTCATTGAAGGATATTCTGGGAAGAAAAAAGCGTTTACATTCGTTTTTCGGGGTTGAAATACATCATCAAAAAATACAAATAACCCCACGGTCATCGTGGCCATTCCAGGTCAACGAAAAAGGAGCCTAAGCCTGAAAGAAGATTAAAATAGGTTTTCCGCAATGGCATCGCGTTCGTCCACAACGTGGACTTCAATGCTGATGTCGTCGAGAAGGACGACGACGACGACGAAGTCGACAACAACAACGTTGAGATTAAATATTAAAAAACTTTTTCCAAGCCGATCGTTACGCGTGCCATGACTTCCTCCGACAACCCCTGACGTTTTTACGCTCATCGTTTACATTCCTCGCCAGCATTTTTTTCTGCGTAATTAAACCCTCTTATCCTGCCGTGGAAAATATGTTTGCATCGTACTAATTCGTACATTTCTTTTCTCCTTCTGTTGCAGAGAGTCTGCGAGAATACTTTAGTAAATATGGGGAAATATCAGAGGTGATGGTGATGAAGGATCCGGCGACGAGGCGATCGAGGTGAGTACCGCATTACACGTAATTGAACAGTCCTTTAGTCCGAAGTCCTCCCAGTCATCCCACTCGTTTAAAGAAATCAACTCGCAAAAATAAGAGCGCCCCATGCGCGCTCATCATAGACACACTCACGCGAAGCAGAAGAAAAATGAATGAGACCGAACCCTGTACACGTACATATATCGAGGAGGCGTCCTTTGATGGAAGGACCAAACTCAGAAATGTACCCTCTTCGTATCTAACTACTTACAGCCCCAAGTCGGGCCCAGCTCATTTCTTCGTTTCGTTTCTTTCGCTGGCGGGCCTGACTGGAGGAGTCGAAACTGGAACTGGAACTTCAATCAGTAACTTTTTCCGCATTTCTTTTTAACTGGTCGCTGCTGTGTGCGTGTGGGTGGGCGAGCGCATTTGCAGATCTTTCGCTGAGTTTTCCGACGGCGACGTCGACGTCGACGACGAGTGGAAGATGAAGATGAATTAACTCGACTTTAGATGAAAGTTCTAAACGAATTCGTCTTGCCGAGTCCGGACTCTCGGCTCGGGGAGCCTGATGCAATTTTCATTATTTTTTATTATTTCCAATTTACGCGATGCGCGCGTACTCTCGCATTCATTCACTCACTCGTTTCCGCTTTTCGGCCACATTTTCTCCTCTTGCTTCACGTCTTCATTTCGCCATTGCTGCACTCGGCGCGTCGATACGAAGACACAACATGTATGTAGTTTGCTGATGCTCAATTTACTCGATGACGATTGTGAGACGAATTACTGCAGTGAAATGCAGAGAGGAAAGGGTTATAATCATCGGTCTTCACGGTAAGTGAGTAAAGTGTGGTGATAATCAGAACCTAGGAGATTGTCACCAATGGAAGAAGTGTTCTAATGGGTAATTGCTTCAGTTACTTTGTTTTTGTTCTATGGAAAGAAACCGGAAATGTTTTGTGCGAGTTTGCTGTTGAAATCTGAAGACTCATTAAGGACAATAGAATTGCATTTTAATGTCTTCTTCTGTTATCATAGGCTTACGTTTAGTGATTATCATAGTCCAAAATTGATCAACATTTCAAGTAGTTACAGAAAATTACATACAACTCAAAAATTTTTGGAAATTTGTAAGGAACCATTCTGAATACTCGGCAAGCAATTTTGACTTCAAACACTAAAGGCTTCTAGTGAAGAAACCCACTCAGTTTTGATGACCCAAAGTAGTTCTATGTTAATGGGGAAAGTTTAAAATAGTCTACAGCTCATGATTAAACAATCATTACTCAAGTGTGAGCGATAAGAGCATGCCCAACGAGTGGAGATTAGTGCGTTGTGATTACATCGAAAGAAAACGACTTTGCACACTCATTTACCACACCACACCAAGAGAGACCCAAGTTGTATTGTTGTATGCCCTCTGGTGCTCCCGAAGTGGGTGTACTAGATTAGAACGCGATATTGAATTGAGGAGTCGAGTGCGTGATCGGACAAAACGATTCCAACTCGCACTAAATGCAAATTCAGTTCCACATGTGGAAGCCCTTTTCACACTATACACCAGCCCCAGGTACGAGCATGTAGGTGAAGATGCAATCTATGCAACATGCACGCGTTCGCAATTAATTAAACACGCATCTAGATCCAATCCAGTCCACCCACTCGGATCCGCATTGTTTATTTCTTCCAATTAGACTTTCTCCAGCGAGCGAATTTAATTTATTTTCGATCCGCAAAGTTGGACATCTCCGGCATTTATCATTCTAATTACGCAATTAATAGTTGGGTTTTGCTTGCGGTGTTGCGCTTTCAATAACCGCATAAATTGCAACTGAGAATGCAAACATGCGAGGGATGTGGTCGATGAATCTGCTGCTGCCGAGTGTCAGACAATGGGCTGCAAGCATGAAAACCCAATCTGTGTTCCGCCCGGAGCAGATTTCATACGAGGCATTCCGACGACATTCTTCAGATATGTCTGGTTAATATACAACTCGGCTAACAATCCCGCGCGCGCATTATGTGCAATCCGACAAAATGCGTTTGCCAGACCGCACGTACAATAGACACCACCGAAACAAGGGTTCGCCCCAAATTGGGTGCTCCATACCACTCACACCCCAACGATGGACATAACTCCGATGATGGTCAACCTCGCAAACGTTCAATCTCAATTCGGTGGGCAACATTTGATACGAAATGCTTCCATGAAACCAAGAAGGTCCATCGCGCGCGCGGTGGCAACTTAGAGGGTAGTGCGAATTGGAGAAATTGATAATTTGAATTGTGACCGTCATAGTAGAGAGCCATTATGCGCTGCTTTTGTGCGCGCCCATATTACAAGCGCACATTACTCTCGTTCGTCGTTCGTGTTTGCTGACATTCACGAGCGCATAAATTGCGGGGGTGGTCCCCATCCATGCCGCCCCAGCCGACATTCTCGCCCGGCATTCAACCAGCGACCCAACCGCCGCCCCCATCGACTACACACTCCATGTTGGAGTCGCAGACTTGTTTGTTGTTGTTGTTGCTAGCACGGCTGTTGTTTGGGGGCCGAGCTGGACTGGGTTGTATGAACGTTGCATGATCAATTGCTTCATTATCGCTTATTAGCTAGTCGTTGCCGATTATCGTTAATTGATAAATTGTTTAATTGCTCCCTCTTGTATTACGCCGCCGTTACAAGTCGCCTACCAACTTGGCCAACTTTAATCTTTGGTTTCGCTTGAAGTGGTTCGTGTGGGTCCGCGCGTCTGTTATGCGTAATTTGCGAAATCCTTGTTGCTCTCGCATTACGGTTAGCCCGGCGGATTTCAGAAGTGGATTTTATAGGTGAAACCACACCCGGCCCCCGTTTCGTTTGCGTCTATTTGTTTTAAAACGCTTTCGGTCCTGTGAGTCTCATACTAATAGCGTGCCTCGCATTATAAGCAGCAGATCCAAGCTCGAACACGTTGGATGCATGTATGTCGGCAATGCGGGAACACTTTCGGGTTCGGTTCGTCTTTCTTCCACCGTTTCGGGTCCCGTTTTTGCTCGCTTGCACCTTCGCCTACAACTTGCTCTCCATAGAAGGCTCACGCGCGCGCTCCGATTCCCTTCCGAACATGTTTCGTAAATAAATAATGAAACAAGTTTTCGTATGCTCTACTACCTTCCAAGTACTGATAAATTTCGTACGCATTGAAAACAATTTGTTTTTCATGCTTCATGAGTGCTGGTGGTGTCCATTTGCCTCCACCAGCAGTCATTGGATGGCAAATTGGAAAAATCAAAATTGTACTTTTTCCACGTAGTTATTCCGTTTAGTGCGGTAGGTCTGGTTGTGTCACTGAAACCACAATTGAAATGGATCTGTCATTCAATAAAAATGCTCTCAATTTCAGCTATTGAGCACTCAAACGATTCCAACAAAAAATAAAACCTAAATTACCCAATCGAATTGCCAATCAATGTTACAGTTTATATTTCCATACTGAAAGATCAACAAGGTTCAATTGGACAGATTAATGTATATTGCAGTTCCAGACTTTTTTCTAGGACCTTATTAGTATCCAAGCTATAAGAGAGACATCTAATTAAGGTTACCTTGAGATGACCTACAAAAAGCTGTTTTGGTACCCTACTCTATAAGGTCAGAACTATAAGGTGACTCTAAATAGGAAAATCTGGATTTACCTTGACCTGAAAAAATGGGACCTTTCAGATTGATGCTTAAAGAAACTTTTGAGAGGTCCCAGGATTCTTAGGCTGTTCCTCTCAGAATAGACAATCAAAACTGGAATAGATCCACAATTTAATCGTACTTACCCTCGATTTCGCCCATTGCATAAATTCAGATAAACCAGCAGTAACAAAAAGCTAAAACTAAAACGGCTGAAGGAAATAGCCCTTTAATGCTAATTTATTTCGAAGAAACGAGCCTTTTTGTTGCGGTTTGTTGTCCAACGCTGGCAATTTGTCATCTCGCCTCTCGGCTCGCACCATCATCATCTCTCGTCCGTTGGAGGCGGCGCGCGCGAGAATGACCATGGAGCGCCGTTTGCGTTTAGATCAACGACGTCGCTCGCCCTAATCGTCATCGTAATGATGGCGCACAACTCCTTATCCGATTATGCTAATATCGCGCGCGCTGCGAACGCCAGATACGCTCGCCTACAACAACGCACCCAACCCATGCTGGCGAGCCCAAATGGGGGCGGCGGCAGCAGCACTCGGAGTTCGTCAGTCACTCTCTGCATCCGCCGTTCGCCGCGCAGAGATAGGAGGAATATACGACGTATTCGGTCGTTGTGCTTGTTGAACGAGCATCCTCTTTCCCTGCGCTTCGTTCTTCATTCGGCTTCATTCTTCCACACCACAATATCGCCGCCTCCGAGTGTAGGAAATGTCGATGTGCGCGTATATGAGAATTATGGTGGTAGATTGGCTCCAGTTGATTCAGGCGTTCCTCGACGACAGACAGCAACGACGACGACGTCCTCTTCGTCGAAGCCGTCGCTCTTCCAGCCGCCCCCGCGCACATTGAATCTTAGCAGCGACCTTAACCAGCGGGGGTGCCCTATCATTGTTTACTTCAGGGCTTTGTTCTTGCCCGTGAATATACATGAGCGTTACATATGGAGCAGGCTGTTATTGCAGCATCGTCGTCGCACTTCGTTCCAAGTGTCCTGAGGTCTTCCTTCAGCTCCTCCGGATTCCTCGTTCGTTGCAGATTCTCCAGCCTCGAACTCGAGGAACTTCGCTCAGGCAACCTCTTCAAGTTCAATATTGTTATAGTGCTCTTCTAAGTCACCTAATGCTCTCGCCCCTTCGTCGAAAATACCTTTCGCTGAATCCGCACTGGCGAAGGTTCCATCCGCATCCAATTGGGAATGCCCCGCAAATGAAATAGTTAGATAACAAATTCAACAATTGTGTGCGCGGATTAACATCTTCGAGCACGGTGTGCATATTTCGGGCCAAACTTTTTAATTGCTCGCAAGCCTCGAGTTCGAGTGTAAAGTTCGATTGAATTTGTTTTCCTAGGACTCTCTCATTTTTTCCTGGGAAACTATTATTGCCTCACTGAAGCATGGATGTTTCCTAATAACATTACGGTATTAATATACCATGGTTATGGTTGGATTACCAAAATGTGTCTTGTGTATAATTTAGCTAAATTTTATTAAACATATTCTGGGTAATATGCTGCACTAACAAGAACCCGAACATTCTGGTCATGGCTAAATACTAAGTGGAATTACCCGAAACTGCTGGGGATGTTAGCAACTCGTGTTCTTAACTGCATGGTAAGCAATCCTGGGTCAATTTGGCGGGCGCAAAACTTTAAAAACGCCAGCAAAACGATAAAAAGCAAAAACGCATTAAGATTCACCACACTATCCTCCATGGTGAGACTTGCAGTTTTAGCTTCATGCACAACCTTCCAAGGATTAACACATCTGGGGGGAAAATGTAATGATGGCGGTACAGGAAGACATCACCACATGCAGGTAGATAATACCCGGACGTAGTTTACATGCGGCTAAATGCACCCATCTTCTACCCTGGCACTTCTTTCATGTGGTTTCGCATTGATGATGGTGCTGGATGATGTCTGCGATAATTTTCGCTCTATTCTTCCTTCTTCTCTCCGCTCTCCTCATCGAATGTGTGTGGCGCGTTGGCGTCCCTGCTGGAGGCAGGGGGCAGCGGCAGGAGGCCATTAGGAACCTGGAAAACTCAATGCACTGCGGCATAATTCATCAAGTGGCGCAATCAATCAATCAATGCCTCTTGACAGTGCAAATCCGATTTCGCCTTCGAATTATATTACGATTTTCATGCGGCGGCGGCGCCGACGGCGGATACGCTTTCTTCGGCGCGATGACCGTCTTTACCGCTGAACGACACCCGACGTCTTTTATCGACATCCTATTTACAAATCAAAAAAAGTCGTCTTCTTATTGCCGCCCGCCTCGGGCTGGCATCTTCGACGCTTGGGGATGTTTTATTTGCTTGCATTTGCCTATCAAAAGAATTTCCAAATGCTCTTCCGCTATGTGTGTATTGGCAAGCCTTTATGGGCTCTCCGAGTGAGGGGTGGATTAGGTTCTGCGAAGAGGTTCGAAATGAAATTTTGCCCATTAAATGTTGCCCTTACTTTATTTTTATTTTTTCACCAACATAGAATTCTCTTTCTCGTATGAGCAATGGTGGAATATTATTAATAGCAATGGGGTGCACTTGTCAGTGCAATATGGCCGCGAATTTATAAAAATTAATGATGGCCCATTTCTTTCGGTTTTATTTCCTACATACTCATATTTCCGGTCGGCAATTTCGAACCATGCAATACTTTTTAATTACGATCGCAATTACACTCTTCTGGATATAATTGAATTTGTCTTAACGTATTGGTGATTACGAAGAAAGGCGGAATTGCGGTCTGTGATCGTAAGCCTGCGCTAAGAAGGTGTAATATTGGTGGTTGTTATGAAACTAAATGGAAGCGAAGAAAACCTCTGAGGATATATGTGTGTGGTATTAATGCAGAAATAATTAATTTCGAAAAGGAGCTCACAAGCGTCGCTTTAATCCCCATTCTTCGACGGCTACAAGGATTGCTCCTGTTTTCATTTCCTCTCGTTCTGTATTTATTTTTATCGAACCCACCCGAGGGCTGATCGAGGGCGAAATTTCGCACAACTTCGTCCTGCCATCTATAACCATGGTTCAATTAGAAATGAGAAGAATTGAGAGCCGGGCGCTGTGCAAGCGGAAAAGTTATGTCCTTTCCCGCACACACATGTCGTCCATCCGCACGCTCATTTGATTCCGCTTTTCCGGAAAATCCTCGTGTGTGGTTGGCGGCGGGCGCTCATTTATCATTTAGGGTCTTGGATTTTGCTGTGTTATTGACGCGCGGACTACAAGCGCTCTGGGCGAACTAATTAAAAGAACCTTTGTGACTTCTCTCGCCACTTCGAACGCCATCGGCAACCTCATACATATTTATCGCCCGCCAAACTTTTTCCACGCATTTATTTGCCGCCCCCATTTCTTCCTGCTTCTTCGTCCTCGTGTGACGCCATTGAGTCTTCTTCATCCGTCCTGCCACGTGGCATTCTTTCCGCCCTTTGTTTTTCTTGAGCGGACATGCTTGGTTTGCTCGACTGGAAGGAAGAAAGCAAAACAAGCGGCGAAAGCATTAATTTGCTCGCTTTTACTGCACTTGAAATTCGTATTTGGTGAGTGTGCAGAATGCGATTCTGTGATTCGAGGGAAACACCAAAATCGGAGACCGGAAACAACAAAAAAACCGAAAACAGAAAGCCAGTGTATAATCGTAATCGTTTCATGTATATCATTATAATACGTAATGTGCCGCCTCTTCCCGATTTAATGCACACCATTTTACCTAGTTTACTCGGCTGCTCTTCGCGGTAATTCACTTTTAATCACAAAAGAATACATTAAAGTATCATTAGCAGTGGGTTTATATTCGTGCGGCTGGGGGCGGTGGTCTTCGTCGTCCGTCGGCCGAGATTGAGAATGTGAGATAACTTTCCGGTCGACCCCCTCGCGAAAAAGATTATTTTTTATGCATCGTTTCCTTTCTTTATTTACTACGTGTTTTCACCTTTATGTTTTCACTTAGTTTCCCTCGTGGTGCCCATCTTCGTCATTGTTGTTCTCGGAGGCTTTCTTCTGCCGCCCCCGCACTCCGCCAAAGTATGCGAATGGGATTTGCGGATTTTATTAACAATCCCTTAAAGAGCTTTCTCATCAATGCCGGATGAAAAATGGTTTCGCATTTGTTATGCTTCGCATGTAATTATTGCCGTACGGGCAACTTTTGATCAAGTGTTGGCAACACGTCGAAGATGTTTTTCTTCGAACAGCATCCTGCATGAATCCTGCTACTTCTTCGCGCGCGTGAATTATGCATCCCAGTCAACCGTTACACACCAGATCGGATCAGCGATGGATTGTTGAACTTAACAACTACTTAGTTTTCTGCGTTATCGCCACTTCACTTCGTTCGCCATCCTCGATGCCGGCATTTGCATGCAAATGGAATTTTAGTGCACGCCGTTGCAGATCGGGAAGTTTCCTTCCGCGCAATGCATTATTTGATGCAAGCGGACGTATTTATATAACACTTAATTAAATTTCAATCTACTGGTACAATTTCTGTGAATGCTAATCGAGATCGTTTTACTTCAATGTGCACCTCAACGCACGAGTTGATTAATCGAATACGAAACTCGTCTCGAACGAATTTCTTGAACTTTAAGGATGCGTATTGATTATCCTGTCGCTTGTTATTGTTTCCGGTTTAACGTGTAAACGATGCGAGTGCCATCTTCTACGGGATTATCAGCATTATAAAAAGTGACTTTAATATCCAGTGATGGGGGACGCTTAGGTGCAAGAAATTGGGGGCGATATAAGACGTCCATTGATTTTCTATGGGTAGCATAACACAATTCAGGTGGTTTCTTGACCTCTGTGCCTCGTAAAATGATCCAGGGACATGAATCCTGATCAAATATGTATGGACATGTCATGTTCTATGAACCACTTCTTGTTCATTGTTACGGGGTTTTTTTCGTCCATCAAATAATGGAAGAAAAAATTATTTGTTAGGTAAAGATTGTTTAGGTAATTGACCAGGTTTTTTGAATATATTTACTTCCATTAAAAAAGTTGTTAGATCAAAGAAAAGTTTTCTTTGAAAGTCGCTTTATGATATTGTTGGTAATCTTTTGTCAAATAATAATGAAGTTTGAACTTGTTTTTGTTTGAGTACCTGTAATTTTAACCATGAATGCAAGAAATGAAGGATAATACAATCAAATCGATCCTTAGTCTTTAATTTCTGAATAGGCTGAGTTACGATGATTGAGGCAATAACTTTTTCCGAAGTTTCCAACTTTTTGATTCAATAATAAGTGAAATTCTGAAGTGAAAACTCCAAAAATGCAACTTTGACAAAAAATGAAGACTTGATGATTCTAGCACTTTCAAATGAGCTCCACCCAAAATGAAGATTCCAGAATGTTAAAAACGAACATCTTCTACATTCTCTCACATGTTTGATGAATTGTCTCCACTCTTTAACATCGAGCCGAGCTGGCATATCATCTCCAACGTAATTATATCGTAAACTATTCTGCTTTATAGGCGATAAAACGTTTTACTTCGTAACCCATCACATCAGCCATCATGTGTACTTTTGGGTCGAGGCTTGGAGGCAGGATGGCATCGCCCGCCTCCTTCGCCGCCACTTACTCCTGCGAGTCCTTAACGCTTGATTCTTCGAAACAGGCGGGCGCGCAGTCGTAATTAGAAAATATTAAATATGCAACGTCGGCGAATAAAAGTTGACGCGCGCTATTACCGAATTCGCTTCGCTTCCTTCCTTCCTTCCGGCTCAAGCCGAGCCCGCCCAACGTGTCACTAGTTCCAGCCATCAAATTTGCCTAATTATTGCCGGCGAAAATCGTTAGCCGATGCGCACCATCGCCATGCATTTGCGAAATGATTAAATTTAATACGCTCGTGATATTTGTCCTCTCGATATGTGACGCGTCAGCACACGTTGCACTACGAATGGGGGCGGCTGAATGGGCCCGATGGGGGGGTGGTGGGCTAACAAAAATCAATTGCACGGTTAACTGATACGGACAGATTTCAGCCGAGTCGCCAATTCAGTAAAAGATGTTTAATGCGAATTTAATTCGCTAATGGGGATTTAACTTCTGGCTGCCGGCAGCACGTTTCACCCAGCAGCGAATGGAGCGATTTGCCGCCTCCATTACGCGCTGTCCTCTCATCGTCCTCCCTCACACAGCGCCCTCTATGTATGGTTTTAATATCATAAAGCTGCCTCTCTGCTTGCAAAACTGGACGTGTGCAATTTTCCAGTGTGTTCTGTCTGATAAAATACAACTTTCTGAAAGGGTCCCAAAAATTGCATCTATTGAAATGACAATCTTCTCGTACATCATTTCAAAACTAAGAACATTAATTGTTAAAATTCAAGGATAAGAAAAATCATGAAGAGTTCAGATGTAATTGGACCATTGATACGTTGATGAAGTAACAGCTCGAAATGGTAGAAACCTGAAATGGTAAATAAACAAAATCAACCTTTGGCTTTCCACCCCGAGACCATCATAGGCATTTTATCCACTCACTGATGGCTTTCGATGCGTTGGCATCATCCACGATCATCGGCCCAAAGTGCGCCATCGGATTAATGTATTTGCGATGGTGGGAAAATTCCGTTTACATTCTGCAGATTAAAATCGTTTAATCATACAATAGACAATTAATTTCGCATTATACGTTAACGATTGCCTCGGCCTAATACCACGAACCATGGGGTGAATACGAAGACCCGCGAGCATTATATAACGTCAATAAAATAGCATTTTTTACTTCGTGCGTCCATCCGCGTCGAAAAGAAAAACATTAAAACGCATCATCGATATCCTCGTCCTCGCCCACATGATGATTTTTACGATTACGACGCGTATAATAAAATCTCAATTGAATTCGCACATTTGCATCACAAAGGACGAGACGCTCCACTTTCCATCCATCCACATCTTCGGAAGCGTACGTTCAATGGAAAATTGATGCATTTTCCTCCGCTTCTTTTTACATCCCTACCGCCGCATATCATATGCGATTTCCAATCATATTTTATTCCGCGAACTTATTTGCTTAGGTGCTAGATCGGGATCAGGATGCTACTAGGGTAGATTCATTGCATATTCGAGGGAATTACATTTTCAATCAGTCACTCGACGAGAAGCCTCACTGTTGGCCAATTCTGGCGAAATGAACGTCGATGGTGAAGTAAGCACAGGAGTAATGTATCGAGACATGGAGTTTTTTCTTTGGCTCCGTTATTCATTCACATTTGCTGCTGCTCTTGTTACTATTGCTTCGATGCGGTTTTGCTTGGAGCTTCGTCGCAGAAACATTTTGCAGAGCAACGCGCAAATCCATCGGCTGATTGGTTCGGATCAGCCAGAGAGGAGTGCCACATTAATATCACTGGTGTATTGATCATGTTAATGTTCCCATATTTTCTGGGTGATAGAGGATTGGGTCAGAAGGCTCAACTTGATAGTATTATAGTTACCATTTTGGGGTTCAAATAATCTACACGATTTTGTCCTGATAACTCAAAATTCTATAGGTTTGATTTGGCTAATTGCAAAATTGCTAAACCCACTTTTGAATGGTCCAAATAAATTTTAATCAAAAATAATAGCAATACCTAAACACCCCTATCAGCTACACCAAATGTTTAATTTACCTGTTGTTGCTTATTTACTCATTAAATAATTATTTACCCCGCTTGCTCGAAATTTGTAAATAAGGGGAATACAAATAAACGCTCGAAAGAGTGAAACCTGAAGGTATGCGAAACACTTAAACGCGTACTTTTAGGTGAGTTCCAGTAACAGATGGGCAAAGATTCGGAAAAGTTTTTCGTGCGAACACCGACGCAGCCGCCTCCGTTGGCGGCGTCGAGGCGCGGCATTAATATTTAAAGAGCGCTTATTCGGCTGGAATTGTAACCCCGAGGGAGGCTTTAGTCGGTTCCGGCTCATAATAAAATGTTTGTTACGAAAGAATAAAGAAATTATTATGTGTCCCATGACCGTGCAGTATTCCATACCATGATGCGAGGAAATGGTAGGTAGCCCCCTGCATTTGAAGAAGCGTGGGTGGTTTTCCCATCGTCCTTTTACTCACTTGGTAACCTCATTGGTTTCCTAGCCTGATGACTCTGCACAAGGCGCAGGATAAAAATGTTGCAACCGATGTGCTGGTCACAATGCTTTAATGATATATTAGTAAATGTGGTTAAAAATTTTCTGACCTAATTTACTAGAAGTATATTCTGATGGTATCTTGATCGATATGTTGCCCTTGGATGGTAATGGCAAAAACCTAGAGTAGAAAATCCCGAATTTGATACAGTAAGTGGTGGATGAAATTCACATTTGGGGCCAAATGGAATTGGGTATATTTCGGGGTTGTATACGAAGTGGTCTGGTATTAGGAGACAGGCAGAAAATAGTAGGATAAAAATACAATAAACGCCCACGTTTTAAACAGACATTTTCTATTAAAAATGTAAAATGTTAGTACTTTGGGAAATGCATACCTAATGCCCTTATGTTTTATATATTTCTTTTCGGATAATGCTGAAATGGAGGAGCTTAAGAATGGGGTGCGTTTTCAGCTAGCCCATTTAGCCCAAAACCCTATTTCAATTTGCATTCTTTAACAATACATCCGCAAAACTTTCGTTACTGTTATTTGGCAAACCACAAGTTCTAAATGAAATTCCATCCTCTTTGACCAATTAACTGACCAGATTGAAGAAGCAACATTTGGTACTTATGCCCCATCATTCAACTGTAGAACCCTTCATTTGGGTACCACTATAAAACCCATGGCCCAAAATGAAGAAGCTCCAAAATTTATTCACTTTATCCTTGTACATGCCATCCATAATTGCAACATATTGTAGCAAACGAATCTCAAAACCCTCGCATAATTTAATAGCATGTAAGTTCACATTTTATACCGTCGCGAAAATTTCAGTCACGTTAGGCCGCGTGCCATTCGAATCAAGATGCCTGTCATTAGTGTCATCTTGCCCTCGTGCGGAATTTAGATATTAGCACACTTCGGATGCGCAAGTGTGTCGGTTCGAATTGAAATTTCGCCGTTTTGGATTGAGCCGAACGTGAACATGATGACGAGGCGTGCATTCATTCCAACCCTGCGAGGACCTCATCGGTGGGAAAAGCCTTCCATGGTAGCTGTATAGTGCTGCAAGGGAAATTACAGCTGACCATATAAATTTGCATACGAAGCCCTTTTAATATCACAATTTCCCGGTGGCACATGACTGATGGATACAAATTTTCCTTCCCGTACTCAGAGCCCTCAGTTCCTGCTACATGTATAGCCTTCAGAATTCACTTCGAGGTCATGCATTTGCCATCCATTGGTTCGTTTGAATTGAGTGAGGTGCAGTAATAAATTCACTTAACCTCAGGTGCAGTCGTACATTTAAAAGGTGTATCTTTCATAAAATCTATGAAAACTATTAGGTGCACATGAAAAAGTGTGGGTGGATGAAAACCTTGATCCGAAGAGGTGTGACTCTCCGTGTGGTTGAGTTGATTGTAATGCGGATCGGGTGCAATTCGCGCGATCAAATAAAACTTTACCTTTGCCGAGTGCGTTCTGAATATTCAATGATTTCCTGCTCGTCGGAAGCGTCGCTCGGTGCATCCGAGCCACGGTCGTCCCATCGAGCTATCTACTCCTTCACACCCAATGTTCGTGTGCATAAAAGGGCAATTGCGCTTTTATTCCCTCTTACTTCGTAATCTCGAAGACAGAGCCTGCAAACCTTCACCATAACCCGAACGAACCCGGCAGATGCTTCTTTTCTTGGACGGATTCATCGCCGACGCAATAAATGACTTCGGGTACTCGTGAGGCTTATTACATAATATAAGACGCCACTTAATCCTCATTTGTATATTGACCTAACGTTGCACACCAAACTGTACGAAATGCCTCGTTTCCGGAAGCCTTGCTCCTATGGTCCGACTCGAGTGGGGCACTGCTTGGAAAAACAACAAGCAGCGAACGAGCCTCTCGACTGCATCCCAAGACGGTCGTTGGAAATAACGAATCCTCTCGGCTGGTGCTACTCTTGCGCCTTGGCTTGCTCGACCGAGAACCTCGAACCCCGAACCAAACCAAGCAATTCGCTTCAATCTGCTCCACTTCGTACTCCCCATTTGAAAGTCATCTGCGTCATGGCATACTTTCCAATAATAAGATCTGCATATGAACCACTCGCCCCGGGGAGGCCCCACCTTTCAGACCCTACATTGACTGCGAATTTCTTTTAACGAGTTGCACGTAGAACTCGCCGGGAAAAGAGAATAGTGTGGCATTTAGAGTTGGTCGGCGACGGCGGTGGCGAAGAACGGCAATTTGCAGTTCGATTTCCGTTTGAATTATAGCTTAATTGAAGTAATCACGCGCCTTCATAAAGTAATTAGATTTAATTACCAGCGAGGCGCGCACTTGTCGTTCGGCGTCGCCATCATCAGATGGGCGCAACCTTCATGCGCATCGATTACGTTTACGTCGAAGGCGTCGAGGTTCTTCGCAAGGTGTGATGGTCGCCATCATCATTGCCGGCCATTATGCCCGCGGGGCTGTCGTTAATAGTCTCCGGTCGACCGATGATTGCGCACCTCTTTAATTGCATCTAGTTTTCGTTCGTCAACTTTGTTACAGTTTTTAGTTTCTTACTTCTAGAAGGTGGGTGGATTCATGCAACCCTTACTGACCTTTTCACCCGTCCCATTTGGGGTGCACGTGTTTCGAGCGAAAAACGATCAAATGGTAAAATGGTGCAATTTCCGGCCTGGTATTGGAGCATCAGCCTAATTAAACGTCTCGTTAGTTATTGGTATTAAGTGGGTTGGTGTTATCAAGTGTGCGCTCGTTGGAAAATTGAGCGAGTGTCTGAAATACGTTCAGGGCTTTGGGGACCTTAGGACCTTGGAAGGGAGACGCAGTTGCTACGAAATTGCTATTACATAGTTTCAAAAAGTTTCCAAACGGAAAACGGGAAATTTAGGTTTTGTAGTCCTCACACTTCTAAGCCAATCCATAGTCTCCAATTTAGGTTTAGTAGGTTGCTACTTCAAAATTGAAGATTCATTGAAGTTTTTAGTTGTCTAGCCTTCAGGTTTTGTAACAACTACAAATTTTATACTTTTCAGATTTTTCTTGCTAGGTTTCTAGGTTGATGTTATATTACACCTTGCTAAAGGCTGGGGTAGTTTACGACCATATTGGGAATCATTTGTTCGTCGACAATGTTGTTGACAATGAAAAATTCCGTCGATCTTAGCTCGAATTGAGATAACTCTCAACGTTAGTGGTGCAGGCTGAAGTTCGTCTCCCAGCTTCAGGCTTCATTCTTCGCCGTTTTCTCATTCTTTTCTGATGCGAACGAATCCTTGATGCTTTTGTGCCGAACGATGCGTCCGTTCGGCCGTATGAGAGTGTATGCACACGTCTGCCACCAACAAAGGCGATGAATATTACGCCATCGGAGTAGAGGCTGATAACTTCACAAAGATAGACACCCTTCTTTCATAACAGTCGTCGGTCTAGGACGCTGCATGCATGTTCGAGATTCAATGCGTTCGTTTCTTCGTTGACAGGCTCAGATAGGCGACGAAAACCTAGATGTATGGTGGAAGTTTTATTATTTTGCTTTAATGATTCAGTACGAAAGATACTAAGCACTCAAGTTAAATGTTGTTTGTGTGATTTTGGAAAAGTTAAATTCTCGAAGAGATCTAATTGAATTATGTTAGGCAAAGGAGATGAACAGCAATGGTTGTGAAATCGGGCGCGAAACGTTTAAGTGCAGACGTATAAAATTGATTTTATGGCGGAAATTCCTATTTGTTAAGATAATATATCAATTTTACAATGCGACGTGTCGTACAGTAAGTAATAATAACGGTGCGGCGTTCCAATAAATCGGGGTTGGAGTGAGAACTCTAGGGTTCTGTAGGTTTGGACCATCTCTTGAGAGAAAGAATGACACCAAGCTTGGAACGCACACATTCCGAGCAGTACTGCGGAGACGAACCGATATAAAGCGATAAGGAATTGCGGTTTTCAATATTCGAACTTTCAAATGCAGTGTTAAAACAGTAATTTCAAATTTCCTGCCGGATGGGTCGTTTGGCCCAGGCCCAAATACACTCCCATGCTGCGCACCATCGAGGGCACACAATCCGATTGAGGCGCTCGTACATTTCAATATTGGCGCTTGTAAATGCCAAAAATGATCTTAAATTGGCCTGCTTCAAACGCGCAGTCCTCTGTGCCAAACCTATTTTATCATTTCCTCTATTGGACCGCACACACATGCACGTTTTCGTCGACGTGAAGAGGTATCAAAGTCACAGACGCATAAATAGCTTGTCAGCCCTTGAGGGGGGCAATCGGCCTGCTCCAGGTTTATTAGCAATTCGGGGCGGTTTCTTCGAGTGGCGCATAAATTAGGCCGAAATAAAAGGTGCTGAAAACGCGATTTACATAATGAAAGTTGTTTGGTGGATTGGTTTCCTTCATTCGACAGACATGAATCACACGCGTTCAGGAACAGGAACATGTTGTTCCATGCCTTGCTCGCCTATTTTTCACTTGGGTTTTTCATTTCCTTTGTTTTCTATTTTTTCAATTTAGTCAGGCATGAATTATTTTTTCTAGCCGGCGTGTTTTGTTAATTTGGAAGCACGTCTTACCAGTATTATAATGAATGTAAGGCACGCAATATACCGAGTGGTCCTTCAGTGGTCCTTCAGGGTTCTCCAACATTGGATTTCAAATTGAAGGTGCTGAAATGATCACTGTCCCAAGAAATTTCAGCCTGGCAGTTTCCAAACATCAATAACGTTGGGTTACCTCCTTCTTTTGATTATTGCTGCGCCAAAATATCCATAGTGTTGTTGAAAGGTAATTACACTCATTTATGTAATTGGACTGCTTGCTTCCTTGACATCCATCATGCAACACCATCATGAAACCTCCCGGCTCACTGAGCATGCAAGGCCATCACGAAACAAAATGATCATAAGTGAAGTCAGAACTTTTTCAATTTCCTCCTCTTGGGCCAAGTTTAGAAAGCATGTCAAAAGTCCTCAGAATCCCTCCTTGGCCATTCAATAGTGCAGTTCGTCGATTGGCAAGTTGTTGTAATTAATTAGAAATTAACTATTCAACGACATGCCGATCGAGTTGGTGGCCACTCTCGCCAAAGTGGACGTGTCCTGTTTTCGCTAGCTGCGCATAATGGCCGACACAATCCACGCTTCGTGTTTCGTTGACTTTTCGAGACATCACTCGAGAGCATCCATACCCCATGCGCACAGTGGTGGTTCTTCGGGTTCGATTTGGTGGTGGGCTTTCGCTCGACTTGGCGCATTCGCTTCAGAAAGCAGATGATGCTTTCGTCCAGCTTGTCCGCGCATAAGTTGGCTGCTAGTTGTGCATTGAGGTCGGCTTAATCTGACCCTCCCTTAAGTTTTGAGGTTGGAGGACTATTGCATATAGATGCGCGCGGCATCTTAGAGGTCGCATCCTCCTCCTTCATCGAATCTTCCAGGACCAAGAGTGCTCGAAGAGCACCAGCATCTTGTCCTCTTGCCTAACTCTTGACCGCAGCTCCGCGAACTTTCCAATCTAACTAAATTGATTACTATTTTGTAATTAAGTCGATTAATAGTCGAATTTCGTCGCTATTTGCGTAATTTCCTTCGGAATTCATTCGCGCATGCTAAAAGTTGGACAAAATTTGCACGAATCGTACGCAATTCATGCGCGATATGAATAAAGATAAAGACGTTTCGTTTTGTTTGAGTTGAATTTGCGCCGCGGATTCTTCTTCGTCTTCTTCATCATCCAGCTGTGTGGGCGGGGGGGTTCATTTGCCCATTGTGCCTTAAACTGACGACGCCTTTCTCTTGTGCAAACTGCAGAGAAGAAAAACTTTCGACTAATTTGAATATCTTCGTGTATATTTCGAATGTACGCCTCGCTACTGCTGCTGCTTCTTCTTCGATTCGCTGTGCACGCTTGTGTGCAAATGACAGCCGTGTGACTTGTAAACAAGAGATTCTGTCTTGATCGTCGCTCATGCTTCGCCGATTCGTTGTTACTTGGGCGAACAACCACTATTCTCTCTCAGCCCATCCCACGCCGAAGATGTGGAGGCGGCTGAGGCGACAGTGGCCATGGTGTGTGGCTGGGGCTCGAGGGGCGGTTGGGTGCTGACGACGACAGCGACGGGGTGCTCGCTTTTATCGGTGTTCAGTCACGGCGTTTAGACGATAAGACAATCCGTACGCGATTAAACAATACGACTGTATCTATCTGGTTGCTTTTGCTCGGTTTGACTTGGTGCTTCTCATCCTCTTGCGTAGGCTGCATCCCATCCTTCAGTTCCGGGCGGAGGCTGGAGGCGGCAGATCTTCCAGTCGGTCTTAATTAATTCATAACGCGACGTCTTAATGTATACAGGAAACGATGACAATCGTCGTTTTGTTCGGCTGGCAAAACGCGTATCAAATTTGACGCGCTTATTAAATGGATTTGTATGCTGTTGTTTTCCTCCGCTACCAACGTTATTTCTTGGTCAGAAAGTGCCCTTCGGGCAATTCACTACCACTGTGACTAACTTCCTTCTAGCTATAATCAGAATATGACAATCCAACTCCGAAATGTATGCCCATTTGTAAGAATTAATCTAAGAATAATTTACCAGAGTATTTACGAGTGGACGACTGTAAAAAAGTAAAGAGGGTTGATTTACATAATGTTTCCTCGGCGCGGCTTAAATTTTAAGAAGACGAATTTTTTCTTGATTTATCTGGGAGGCCTTGTGCTCGAGGAAGATCATTAGCAACGTTGCGCCCATTCCGTCCCAACAAATGTGCACGTATAAATTCCTGCGACTTTGCGAAACGGGAATGAAGTGCACGAGGCACGTCCCATGTTCAACCTCCAGCAGCGTTGGCGTCTTCGTCGTGATTATTGTGCTCGGTCGAGGACGGGTGGTGCATTTGTCAAGGGTCCTTGATGAGCATCGCTTTGAGCCTGCCAGCCAAAGATTGTTGGCACACGGAGCTGCGTGCAGCGCTTACCTGCAATAAGCCGAGTTGCAATGAACGCTGTCGTGAGCAAATAAGCAGTCGAGTGGGAAGGAAGAGTCCTGCCTGTTCCACACTTCATCGTCCTACATATTACATTGTGTCGGATGTGCGCCTTCATCGACGAACACGTACATCGTGTGTACAGCTTTGTTTTAGATGCCTTCGGGGCCGCCTCGAAAAATGCTTAAACTATAAATCGGCAGCTTCTTCAGCATTAACATTCCGCCTTTGCTGCCGTTGTAAGGTTCTTAGAAACAGCGACTTATTGGATTCTTTGCCGCCCACTCCTCCAAGCGTTCGCCACTTTTGAGGGTATTAAAAAGCAATTATTAAGTTCTAGGTAAAAATCGATGTCTCGTTCTGCTTCCACGAATACCTCCTCCTTACTTGAAGCTTCTTTTTCAGTAGCACTCTTCCTTCATTGCCCATCGCGTCATCTTTCATCTCCTTGGGTAGTGTTCGTTTTGTGCCAAGGTTCTTGTTTCTCTTTTTCTCGAGTGGTGGTTTTTCCCGAGCTTCGCTGTGATTGTAATTTCCTCCCTCCGATTCCGCCAGCGACGGCGGAGTTTTTCTGTTGGCCATTGGCCGGCCAAACAGTCGCACGTAATCCTCTTTAATTTTCCCCTCATTTTCCACGCGCAGAGCATTAGAGGCGCATTGTTTGTCGGAGTCGCTCATTAGTCCTTGCGAGACGCTGCCGATCATCACCTCCTCCATTCGGCCCGTCATCGTTGTCGTCGCCTCCATCCTCCATCGTCTTCAGGGTGTGCTAATAGTTCGTTAGTAGTTTTCGCAAGGAGGCGAGATGGCAGCAGCCTAAGCTAACAACGGTGTTGTGTCGAGGCCATCAATCAATCACTGATGGCCACCGACCACCCAAGCAACCAGCCGGAGGTCGGCGTGGTTTTATTGCTGTTAAAATAAATCTTTTAAGATCATTATCTAAAAATAATGAAAGTGTATGTGGCGCCAACGATGATTTATCGCTCGTTCATATACACGTTGCTCTGACAATCATCCTGATTCACCTCCATCAATCGAGGGTGATTGTAATTGTGGCCATCTGAACATGGAGCATGGAAGAAGGGATTTTCCATGGCTCTATAACCTCGCTGGATATTCTTCTGGGTTGGCACGTGTACATTAGATTAATAAGAAATTTTCTCGTTATGGATCTATTTACTTTCAGTCACTTGCATGGTGGAAGGTTCGTCTGATGCGGGAGCTCATTGCATGCGAAAGGGATGTTCGTTATTTGCAATTTCGTACGTTCACCGTATCGCGTAACGAGCCGGAGCCGATCCACGCAAGCTCCAGGCCCGACGCTCGGAAGCCATTCCGGATTGTACATTAGCCTAGCTCTTTAATCGCGCCGACTATAAAGGCGACTAAATAAAGTGGATCAAGTTGTTGAACAATTGGCCACGTTTGGAGTCGGGCGGACGTCGATTCGCCGCGGGCTATCGATCCGAACTTTATTTCAATTCCCAATAATAGGGCAATGTCGACCTTCCCTCCCACACACAACCTTCGCGCATGTGTGTGGATCTGGTCAAGCAAACGCGCTCCCAAATGGTCAGCTAAATTTATAAATTTATTCAGCCGCAATCGAGGCAGTGGCTTTGGGCCCAAATGCGACAGCCCTCGAGTTCGAGTGTCGCCCTGCCTCGCATTGTACCATGGTTCAGCATACGTGTCAGCCGACTATAAACAATAATGATGCTCGGGGATTTTCTATTCTAATCCGGTTCTATTTGAAGAATATGAACATTACTACTGCATTCTGTCGCTGGATTGCTGCTGGCTCTGGCAACGAAGAGTGGTGGCACTGCTGGGGCGCTAATGTATTTCAAGTGGTGCTTAGATTGGACGACTGCGGCTGGTGCGCCCGTTCGCTTGTCGCAATTCCTCTTGACACTAGGAGATCTGCTTGTGTGTTGGTAGATAAGCTGCTGTGGGAGCTATTGCCACGTAGTTCCGCTGCGGAAGAACTACACACGCGCACGCATGCAGCCGTAATATCATCTTGTTTGTTTTCTAATTCGCGCCCAACGCGCTTTTAGCACTAAGCTTTATTTACTGGCCACGCTCGAGTGGGCTGCCCCTGCAGAGGATTTGTTACCCGGTTTGGATATTTGTTTATAACAGTGTTTCCAAGGAGCTGATGTCCGAAGGTTATCCCCTGGGTTGCTGAATTTGGATATCTTCTCTTAGGTTCTAGGGACTATCCTAAACATCCTATGGAGGCTTCAGGACTATTGAAGTCCGAAGGGTTTCCTTTCGGTTGCTGAAGTTAAATATCTTTTCTGAGGTTCTAAAGTCTACCCTAGCAGTCCATGGAGGTTCCAAGACTATCTTGAAGGCTGCTGTCCATTCAAGGTAATCTTGAAGCCTAAACATGGGCTAAGAGATATTAAGGGTGGTCGCAGGAATCTCAGAAAAGATATTCAACTTCAGCAATCCAAGGAATAGCCTTCAGACATCAGTAGTCTTGAAGCCTTTATGGGATTCCAGGTATCAGTTTTTAGATCCTTTTGGACGAACAGCTAAGCTAATTGGTGGTAGATGACTAAGTGATGACCAAAGGGTTTCAGAAGGCTATAGTAGTTGAACCCTAGTTGAGTCACTCTACAGGAGCAAAAGTCTGGTTTTCTTGATAACTAAGACCCAAACCAAAATTGACAGTTTCCAAAGGTTAACACCTTTAACAAAGCTGAATTTCTTTTATGAGGTTCCTAGCTTTTCCAAGCTTTGAAACTGACCTGAGATGTCAGACCTACATTGGACTGTTTATGTATTGAACCTGATTTATTTATCTGAAAATTGTTTACGATATTTTGCTTCCTACATCGCAGACTTTGCCCGATGCTTCTCAGCCCATCCACCTTCATAAATAATAATCCGTGTACCCATCGCCTACAACCGGAACACATAACACGGAACGAGCGCCCCCCGTGAATGGCGTATTGTATGGTAGCTCGATTGCCATTTGTGCGGATGTTTTCGTCGGCCCGCAATGCATAAGCGACCAAACCGTAAATTTATGAATCGGCTATTATAAATGCCACAAACAAACAATATTATCAACAATCTGTAGCGCGATGTTTTTGCACGCTCCCCGCGAGAATTTTGGCTCCGGTCGAATGGCGGAGGCGCCAGCCAGGTAGCAGCGACGTTTGGAGCCATTCAGCATTTCCCCTCGCCGTGGCGAGGCATTCGCAAATTCATGAAAACATAGTTGTATTTCAAAGTGGAAACTCGTCGACGGCATCCAAGTAAGCGGCCCCCATCGCCGCCAACACACCCACACCCACACGGGGCCAAAAGCGCTTCGTTCATTTCGGAAGTGACCCGCTGCCGGTGATGGTAGATTCGGCAAAGTTTGCTGGCGTGAAATATGCGGGTCGGAATTACTGATTATCTTTTTCTATTGCTGCTGACTCGCCGCCCATTGTCGACGGTGGTAGCGGGTGTGACGATGGGGGTGGCGATGGTGATGGTGGTATTGGTGGCGACTGTGGGAGCTGGAACGTGTGGCCCAGCAATGAAAATGCGCTCGTCGAAATATTGCGCTTTTTTCGATTAGACTTTTTGATTATCTTGCCAGCGAGCAGCCCGCCAGAGCTGGGGCTAGTTTGTCGATGGATGTTATGGACTGGCGCATGCACTCCTTCTATCTGCCATATCTTCGGTTCGCTGGGGGGGCGGCAGCAGCTATAGAACTCCTTTTCGACCATGCAGCGCGTGCCCCTGCATTGCACTCCATATTGGGAAGACATGAAACAGCGAACGCTGACTGGAAGTCGACTTCACTCGAGTTATAATTCAAAAAGTTTCCCTAAACTGCAACTCAATTTCTTTTTATTGCCCTGATTGCTCGGCTCGTGCATACGTCCTATATACGCCTTCGTCTTTTCATTATTATTATTGTTATTGGATTTACTTCGTTTCCGAACGTTGTCAAACTTGAAATAAAGTGGGACTAAGATGTAGACGTATGTTTGATGCACTCTTGAGTGTGAGGGGATACTCCTAGTCCTAGAGGACACCCATGGGTTTTTTGGGTTTATACCCTAGAAATCGTTGGAAGCAATTGCCTTAATAAAAGTAACATGTGCCTATTAAGATTGGCACTTAAGGACTTATGATGGCCTTAAATCCGGACATATTTGGGGCTTTGATAACATAATTACCTCGGCTTTACGATGAATCTTCGCTAATGTCATTAGGGCCAATAGGCAAATGCCAGCGGAGGTCTCGAGACGGAATAATAGAGGCAGTTTCGACGTATTCAGGATACGCCTGTTTGGAGACGACACATCCTCCTTGTTCGTCCTCCCAAACCGGGAGCGAAACGACAACGGGTTCGGACCGCTCGTCGTACAATCGCACACTTCACTTGGAACCAAGGGCCCCGGCTGCCATCATCCTTCGATCCGCCTTTCATGGCAGCTAAGACGTGCGCCTCCAACGTATTAAACCGTCGATGCGTTACATTGTTACGGTCATATGGAGGTGATCTTGTTAGGCGATCATCTCGGAACTAATTCGCAGTCGCTCCTCGGTGTATTGTAAAGTTCAAATATCCATCTGATGCTGATGGCCCACTGGACCATATTGTCTATAACTAACCGAATTAGCTCTCGCCTATTCCTACCTGCACCGAGGACCATCATTCTCCGAGGAGTCGACTTGAAGTTTGTGCCTGACTGCATAATTTTGATGGCTGATCCCATTCGAATATTCAATTTGGAAAAATTCAATTTCCGGTAGGCGGATTTCTACCTTTTTAATGTACTGCAAGTGTACCAAGACGCTCTTGGGAGAGTGTTGATCACATCCGCGTGACTGCATATGGGATTTATGATTCCGGTGCGCCGGTGAGATTATCGTAATTAATAGGAAATACAGCAATTTCAGCATGTTGCAATGAGTGAACCAATATTGGCCCCCGATACTAATCTTGTATGGGTTCCGAATGGAACGTGATATAACTTGATTTGCATCAGTACATAAATACATGAACCTACAGTACGTATTGGTAACTTAATTACAAAGTGATATCTACCATGATTTATTATTGCCGGCGAAGATCGTGCCCGACCATTCCATCCACTCACCATCAGGAGCGGCTGGTGATACCAGAATGGGCATGGGTTGCGGCAGAGGCGAGCGGGCTGGCGCGAAAATCCACCCAGCCGAAACTTGATTAAAAAGACATGGAATCAATATATGTATAGGCTGGCTAGTGTGGCAGAGCAGCATACGCTGGAATCGAAAATTAATTAAAATCTTCCCTCCATTTGTCATAGCTCGTGGAAAAACAGCACGAGCACTGCACGGCTGAACGTGATTAATTAGAATTTATATCAATTTTTTCTTCTTCAAACCCACAAGCAGTCCTGCCTAACTGGACTAGGTGGTTGCATTCAAATGAAGTTGGAAGACCTTTCATTCTAAACCCAGGAAGGTTTCACCTTCCCATTTTTACATTGGACTGTATCCTACTTTGTTGCGTCTTTTTTCTGGAGACCTATCCGCATACAGCTTATATTCCAATCTGGTATCATGTTCTGCATGTCCTACTGGAAGACTCCTGAGAACCACAGCCATTGGGGCTTGAGGAGTGGGCCCATTCCGTGTCTGAGAAGCTCCGTGGCATTTCGCGTGTCAGCACTCAATAAATTTCATCCTTCGACGTATCGTATCCCTTTATCTCAAACTAATCAGTTCTGGAAAATACAAAAATTGAGCCTACCACCCCGGACCGGATATTATGTGAGTTACTTCCGGCCTGGTGGGATACTTGCAGACCTTTAAATCAAATAATACGCCAGTGGTGACTGCTGAGTGGAGGAATGGAAATTAATCGTAGTTATATTCGGGTTACCGCAATTGTGCTAGGGAATTATCAGGAGCAAATTCTGTTTTTGAGCGTCCGGTCAGACCCCTCGCCGAAACCCGAAAGCCACGACGGGAGCGCAAAAGTGAGGAGGCCAGCCACTAGAGACAAATTGACGTTTGAATAATTCGGTCCGAGTTTAGTATGACACAACAATAAAACAGGAGCTGACTGGTCTCCAGCATGCGCTTCCAGATATGTGCGCAGACCGTTCTCGACTCGTCGGACTACACAGGAAACACGAACCCTTTACGCCAATGGCGGAGGCGATGGGTGGCGGTCTTGACTTGACATCATAAATCTGGATTACTACAAGTTGTATGTTCCAAGCATTTGTGTACTCTCGTATCTCACTTTTCGCGTTCACATTGCGGTCGCCACAAAATGCCATCATCATATACCATGGAAAGTTGCTCAGCTCAGCTCAGGCTCTAACTTGATGCATGGTGCAGGCGTACACCTCGTCCTGAAAATTAAATTCGGAATTATCCAAACCTCATCGTTATCACCAAGCTGGGAAATTTATCTACAATTGTGGCTACATTTATGATGTGATAAGTGGTTGCAACTATTACGCCAGGCTGGATTATCTGATAGGCTCACCGAGCATTATCTGAAATCCTGCCATTTCAGTTTTCAGTCATAACATCAAACCCTAGATGGCCTGAATAAATATTACCATGGCATTTGTATTTTACTAATTATCCTGAAGGAGGATGCTTCAATGGGGGATAGAAGCCCTGTATTGAAATTGATTTCGAAGGCGCCCTCTACCTTCCCATCATCCTACAGACATCCCCTTTTCCGATCCTCCAACGAACGGTAATGAATTCATGCGGATCGCGATCTTCACTTGATAGTCCCACAGTTGTCTCGTAGGGCTCCCCTGACCCTTGCCGCCTCCGTGTTGTCCTGTCAAGCTGAGTCTTCCTTCCAGAGGATAGCAGCGTCAGCAAATGCGCGTTCCCCCAGTTGTAACGAACTTGTAGATTGATATCTTCTTATTGTTATGGATATTAATCCGCATAGAGCAACATGCTTAAAAGTCAAATGTGACTTATTCGCGTTCGAGGCAAATGAGAGTGTCGACATTTACAAATTTCAACGCTCCACCTGGGTAATAGCTTTTTCTTCGTGCTTCCTTTCTTTCATCGACTTTTTATTCTTCAAATGCGGGACTCCATCAAGTCGAGCGGAATTAATCATTTCGCATGTCTGGCCATTAGAGGGGAAGAATTGCAAACGTCATGCAACGTCTCAAACTTAAACTTTAAGTTTAACTACTCCCCTTGACTCCTTGATTCCACCATCGCCATCGCACATGTGTGTGTGTGAGGGGTTATAACATCGGTGGCTATAAATAAGTTAAATGCGGCGCAATTTGTTAAACTAATTGAGTACAAGATTCGCCGGTCGAGGTTAGACCCACGAAGACCTAGGCAGAATAAGGTGATGCCTGCGGGTGGCAATTTCCACGCAATCAAAATGAAATTGGACGAGCGAACGTTTTCAATTATAACCGCCCTGTGAAATAATTCAAATGTCAATAAAATTCCCTGGCACGCTGCTATAACAATTGGATGGGTTTCGTTCTGCTTTATTGGGTTCCAAACGAAAAAGAAGGCATGGGAATAAAAATGGGCAGTTGTCCTTGTAGAAGGGGCTCGAAGGATTCGATGGTACTGAGTAAACTAATCGTTTAATTAAATCAAATTAATGTTGGTACTTACACTGGCATGGAGATATACGGTTAACGGTTATTAGTTTTGTTTATAGTTCCATGCACTTTGGGAACATGTTTGTGTGTTTGCACGTCCCAGGGATGCGTGTGCACTTGTGGGGGTGGTTGGATACAATGGCCACCTCTTCGATATTGGCTGGACGGCATCGGACACGCCGCCCCAATAAAACGTTTAATTACTTGTCAATGGCAGACTTCTATTGCTATATTATTAGTTCGGCTTCATAATGTATATCCTTTAATAGCGGGGGGCGGCTGCAAGAGGACAAATCTAGTGCTTTACGATTGTCGTAGTTTCCCGTATTCCACTCTTGACTTTGACTTGCCACGCAATATGTTTCTGACCACAGTTGAGATGTCAAATTGCAGCATTGAAGGAGTCCTCTCAAACTAATTTCGCAAAATTCAGTCTCTGAGTACAAAAATATACAATCAAAATCGCAGAAAGTGAAAGCCTTGAAATTGTGAGTGATTTTCCTTGTTCTTTCCACTCAACACCATTCAAAAAACACCAATGGTAAAAAAATCCTTTTTTCCTCCTGTATCCTGCCTTCCACAACTCTGTCCTTCAAGATACCAATAACAATAACACACATTTTGTTTATCATTGACAAATATCAAGTAAACGAACATAATCCTTCATTTTCGTTTTTGTCCTTATTTGAGCTTCTTAGATCTAGACCCAAATTTTAGTTGTAAGATTGCATGATAGCTACTATTAGTTGATAGCTGCTTTGAATATCATGGTTATCAAAATTATCCATGAAGATAGCCTTCAAAGAAACCTGGTGCAATTAAACGGAAATGAAACGAAACTAGAGCCATGTATAATAAGATTGTAAATAAATCAGTAGTTGTTGGGCTTCAGGCTGGTGCACGAGCTGAAAAACCTTCCCGCTGCTTTCCACAAAAACTCAGTACTACAGCAACAACAACAACAACAATCTGCAAAAAATACTAAGCAACACTCTGAAAAGCTCGATCCAACCAACAAAAAACACACTCACACATCCACCCACACTTGAATTCTAAGCGAGATGGTTTGAAGAGTCATTCTCTTTCAGCCATTGCGATGCCGTTGCCGGACTGGCCATGGACAGCGGCGCCAGAATGTTTACACCAAGGTACGTTAAGCGTTGCCCTTGGTCCAATCAATTCTTTTCTTCTTCGGACGCATCTCTTATATTACACGTCTACACGTTTTTTGCTGTCGTTTTTTCTTGCTCTCTTCTATCTATCTATCTATCTCTGTGTCCACCCCCTCACACGCCGGATATATATCACACACAAACGATGTCGAACCTCTCTAGAGATCTATATGTATAAATCATAAATTCCTAGTGATTTGCCATTAGTTAATTACTTGGATGTATTGATGCACATTTGACCCCTTTTACCCAAATTATCAGTGCATTTCATCAGCCAACTTTGGAGTTTTCCATGTCGTATTACATTCTCTTATCGCTATTGATGTGGTTGACTTGGTTGCATAAGGTGAACAATTCAATGTCATTTTCATGTACTACAGCAAGAAACAAATTTTATTCAAGACTCAATTTTTATGTCTACTACAACCAAATATGTATCTATTATAAATGTATTATTTGAATTTTATGCGAAGATTACACAAAAATGGTTGGTCAATGCATAAATTCAACACTCGTGAGAAAAATATCACTTTACAACCCTTGGGTTGAAAAAGTTACCAGGAGGAGGCTGAGAGTGGGATTTATGCAATGACCAACGGAGTCAAAACCAATAGTTTGCTAGTAATCTGTCTATTTCAGTGAGTTACAAGTAGTAATTTTCTCTTATGTTGTCTTTTAGGGGATTCGGATTTATCACCTTCGCAGACCCAGCTAGCGTAGATAAGGTATTAGCTCAAGGCACTCACGAGCTAGATGGTAAAAAGGTAGGGTAGCTTTTTTTATTCCATATTCTCTCTTGCTCTGTATTTCTCGTTCTGTGTCCTTTTTTGGTCCTTTTTCTGCGCGAATATATATATGTTCGTGTCGCTGGTTTTGTATGGTGCGCCTGAGTGACTGCACCTACATGTTTTTTTTACGTTCGGCGCGTACAATGTAGCCGCCCCCGGTCGTGTCTTGATGTGTGAATGTGTGTATTTTTTTATATTCTCCGGACGTCCTTTCACGGAGCGCCGTCGTCGGAGGCGCCGTCATTTCGACTGGAAAGCAAGTCGACTAGTCCGTTTAATTTGGAACGGTTTTTATGTGAAAATTCTATTTCCATCCTTGGAGGCGGCGACGGCTGCGGCAGAAACATATATATATGTGTGTGTGTACTTTGCGCGCATTGCGTACCCTACGCAAGTAATGCGTCATCAATGTACAATGTACGTGGTGCGCTTTTCATTACCGGCCCCGAATGGCGATGGAGGCGGCAGCAGCGGAGGCAGCAGTAAACGAAAGCTTTCAGCGAATGCGGCGCGCATAACTTAAGAGCGCAACCATGCGCGCTTCAAATGAAAACCAAGCGTCTCCAACATGTTTTCCAAAGGTTCAAAAGAAAAAATATATATTGAGATGTGGAGTGTGCGGATTCTTGGGTGACATATTCACACGTTAACATTTTTGCGAAATTGCTCATTGTTGAGTCAAGAAAGGAGAAACTGACTTTCAGCTTCAGTTCTTGAGAGTGAGAGTATGAAAGCAACTCCAAATGTTGTGTGTGGTCCAATCCAAGAAAGAATTCAGAATTTTATCAGTAAGATTGGGGATGTTAATCAGGAAGTGCTAAAACAGTCTCTGGAATTGAAACAAAGAAAAAAACATAAAAATTTCATCGGGTACGAATTGTCGAATTTATTCCATTATTTAAGAGTCTTAAGCAGCCGCGTATCACGTTACCCGTTTGAGAAATTGTCCGAACGGAAGGGACGGCGAGTTGTAAAAGAAGTCCTAAGCGCTCTCGCAATTAAGATTCGCGAATTATTTATTATATCGCGCCAACAACTCAGCACTCCTCGTGCTCGATTTCTTTTCGCCCAAACTCGCCATCGTCGTCGCCGTCGCAAAACGACAATACAATGTTGCGCCCCGGAAAGAAGAAAAGAGAGAATCAACACCAACTCTTTCCGGCGGCCGGTGCACTTGTTTCTGCAGGCTTTAATTAATATTTTAAAATCACGAACGTTCCCGGAGTAATTCCTCCCGCAGTATTTCTTGCGCACCCTTTCCGGGCATCCACCCTCCATGGGAAAAATACTTGAAGCAGCAACCCGAGGAGCAGTCTTGGCAATTTTTTCCGCGCGCACTTCTTGTTGACTGATGTTAATTGTGCTGACTAAACCCCCTGCCGGAAGATAAGACCCACGATGTACATAGTCGCAGCTCATCTACGGTTATCTCTTCTCGGGTCCTGCGCGTCTCTTTCTCTCATTATATTCGCGCTTATCGCACATGTAAGTATCGTTTGTACGTGCTGGGTGAATGTAACCTTGCTGCATGCATTCGTTAAGTATCGAATTTACAGGACGTCCCAATTTGTTTCCTCAAGAAAACTTCGAACTGCGCAGAAACTAGATGCTAAGCTACATTCTGTGATTAGAGTCACACCTCAAGGTACAGAACGTTTCTTGTATCTTGGAGGACGATCATCTTTGGGGAGGATACCTTGGAGGAGATGTAGTTTCATGCAGCACTCTGTGTGGATGATCCACAGCCCCCATCGTCCTCATCGTCGCCGACCTCGTCGTCTTTCAAAACCGTCGACCTCGTCGACATCGACGCCATCCCCGGTCGTGCTCGATGGCGTACTCCATGCCACCACCGCTGGTGCTGCGGTTCAAGAGCAATTAGCAACCACGTCTGTCACTGCTTTCTGCTGTCAGCACTCGACAGCTTCTCAAAAAGTTCGCATGTGGTACCCAATGCGCGCGAAATGGAAACGTTCTACTTTATGAATTTGCCGCTTCATTAAATCGTAGCTGAGTTATGCGTTTTAAAATTACATTCTGCGGTTGGTAACTAATACGCTATCCACATTTCCGATACTCTCGACAAATGTCACCATAGAAAATACAAGACATCCGAGATTCCAAAGCTTCTTTAGCTATCGAAACGTGGTTCTAAATGTCAAAAAACCCGCAGAAAATATCAAGATCCATAGAAAATGTTTTCGAGGCATATTAACTAAATGCGACATTGTCGGTAGCGTTTTCGCCCATCCCAAGGTCTTGCTGGGAGATGGGCACCTAGAAGAGCAACCCGTCGAAGAAGCGGGTAGCTCTATGAAATTACAATTTGAAGCCAAGTGCGCACCGCTCCGAAGATGGCAGGCAGCGGCAACTGCAGGATGGAGTTTTATTTAAGTTGATAGTTTCAGTTCGGCAAAGTTGTAATGGTAACATCTGCCATACTCATGAGAAATTAACGCCACGCGAATCCGTTTTGCTCGGCGAGCGCCCGCGCGATCCAATACAATCCCCGGGATGGTGGCAGCTTCAGTCATCCTCTTCGGCTTCCTGGTATGGTGGCAATCGTGCCGCCATCAACCGTGCACTGCACACACATATATTTGTGCTGGGCAAATCCCTGCCAGCATGCAGGGAGAAGTGTTTGCCCGCGGAGCACACTTTAAAATTTCATTATTCCCGACTAAGAAAGATGTCTAGTGGCGTTTCGCATTGTGCTCGGGCAGCGTTGAATTTTCTCCTTCGTATGTCATATCCTTTCTTATAGAATGTTTGAATGAAGAAGTAGGGATTTGTGTAGGAGAGGACGCAGCGGATGGCTGAGGAGTTTTGAAATATTTGTTTTCGCCGCATGCTGGAGATCCTTCGACGATAATTCCTCCGCAGAAATTCTTGTTTGACAACTTTTTTTTATTAAAAAATTCATTCAAAACTCCTGAATATTTTAGCATTGTTTCATCACTATAAATTCCTCGGAATCATTACAACAAGGATTCGATTAGGAATTGAATTTTTAAAGATCAATTGGAAT
This sequence comes from Aleochara sp. GC000083, assembly GCA_030264555.1. Classification (NCBI taxonomy): domain Eukaryota; kingdom Metazoa; phylum Arthropoda; class Insecta; order Coleoptera; family Staphylinidae; genus Aleochara; species Aleochara sp. GC000083. The sequence goes on along the minus strand of JARJDZ010005282.1, from coordinate 3,405 downwards.
AGAAATTGATTTGTTAGTAATTCTGCCCTTCATGAAATGATAACAGCTTTCTGTTATCGTTCCAATTTCTGACCCAGGGGTAAAATTGGGAGTGGAACCATTCTGAAATTTTGTAATCTTAGTATCTGACAAGATATGATCAATTTCTGAAGATACCAACATCCGAATCAATACAAACATTGAAGGCTGAGGATATCTCGTTCCACTCTCGCGGATTAAGGTTATAGATATGCATATCGCGCAGCATTGGGCGCCTGCCCGATATCAATTTGAGCCATCCGCAGTATCAATAGACACTAAATCGAACCATTAATACGATCGGAATGCCTGTTTACATGCATACACTTTCAATCCGAACGCCTCTGCGAAACTTGGTGCTGGCGAAACGTGCAGTAAGCCCGAAACGAGCTGAAATTTGCCCTCCGTTCATCATCTCGCCTGTTTCGTTTTCTCCCGCTGTTGCAGGCTTGTACCTCTCGCTTGTTCGCCAGCTTAGATTCCGCAGACCTGCGCCATCATCGTCCAAATTTCAGTGTGTGATATGTATTAGATATAATGATGGAATGATATCATGCGTTACTAAACGTAAGCAAGCAGGCAGACAACCTCGCAAGCCGCTATCAAGCCTCGAAACTCCCATCTCCCTATCGCGATGATGCGTTGTGGTGTGGGTGTGGGTCGTGGTTCGGAGATGGTAGCAGAGTTGGTACAACAACTTCGACTATCGCCGATGCGCCCGGAATGAAAACGGGAATGTGTGTTATCCGCACACTACACTTAGCGCAGAGATCTGGTCGAATTCATATTATGCCAACATTCGCTGGCAACTTGCATGCATGAGGCTCGGAGCCCCGAAATCCCGAGCCCAACCAACTCTAACGAGGCTCCCATCTAGCACTCTATGTGTTTATAATCTTTGGTGGCAATGAATTATTCGAGATCCGAGGTAATGTAATATTTGTGTAGCGGTTCCATATTCCGATTTATTAGGATTAGGTGTGAAGTGACACGGTTCCATTCCAACTTGCTCTTTGGAATGAACCCTTGGGTGTTTCGAAGGTATAAGACAAAAATCCAAACCATTCTTCTTTTGGTACCAAAAACTTTGTAACTTTTCGTAACTAGTAATACTTATTGACATTACCCACTAATGAACATTGAGATAATTGGGAACTGGAATCATTCTAATTTAGCTGATTTAATCACCCTATCAACAACAACCTTGAATGTGGGATATAGCAGAATATTATCACCAGATCAATTCGGGATGGTTTGTTGTCTTGGGCAGCTCGCCCTTGTCAATAGACCGAATTTTGACCCTATGAAGCTCGGATCCCTTGTAGAATTACATCCATCATCAACATGTGTAGCAAAGCATCCGCAATTGCTTTGGTTTGCTTCCAGATCTGATTTGATTCCATAGTGTCAGTCCCTACGATTCAATGCATGCATCAGTACTCATAATTAGCAAGTAGTTGAATGGAGAAATTGATCAACCTCTGTTAACAGTCAATGTACCAATAGAATAACAACTTTCCATGGAATTGGATTCATTTTATCAAGTTTGTTGTTAGGATCAGTCATTGTAATTTCAAAAAGTAGCATCAATTTTGGGAGAAGATACAAATATTATATAGTCTCATCATTTCAACTATAAGCAACAACCATAACATAAAAGTTCAATTCAAATCTGCTAAAATCCAAACATCATGTCGCATTTAAGTTAGCTTTTCGTCGAAATTCTTCAACGATAATGGCGCGCTCTATTAGCGTCTCTGGTTCATTTGCGTTGACGGCAACAGAAGGAAATTTCGACGAAGTGCTTGAACGTTTTCGGCGTTTATTATTTTACATAATGTACAATATGATGATGTGCGATGACGAGGTGTCGTAAACCATTCGATTCAGCGCTGCTCGAGATGCTTAATGCGCGCGAATCGTTAATCGACGCGTTGCTGCCTCTTCGTCGCTGCCGCTGGCGTCGCCGCCCCCGCTAAAACTTTCCTAATGGCCTTTTAACGAAGAATATCTCCCCGAGAAAGAGTTTTAACAAGCAAGGTGCTACAACAAGTTCTGACAGCCAGGGCGCGTTGTGATTATTCGTAAATTTTCACTTTCTTCCTGCGAGCCATTCGGGGGGCCATTCGGGGGTGGCTTGGATGGGGGGAGCCATTATGCTTTTGTTTTATTGAATTCGAGTATCAAGGTTATGTCAGCGTCAGCGTTTTTACGAGTGTTACGAACAAAAGTAACAACTTCGCTGGGCGAAGACAATGCCGAACGAATCCTTATATTGAGAGATAATTAGGACGCTGTTTTAATTAGCTACCGCACTCACACAAATGCGACGAAGTGATGTCGCTTTGTGCCCCATGCTATTATCACATCTAGCCCTTTAACTTGCGGGTTGTACTATTTGATCCTGGTTTTTGTCCCGGATCAAAGGGATGTCAACATAGTGTTTTCGATGCTTTTTTTAATTATTGCCTTTATCTATTTTTGGATCTCGCTATTTCTTTGTCACCATTTCCACTAACTCACACACTCTAAAAAAATCCTTTTTAGGGGTTTGCAGATTGCAAACCAACACTCGAGTGCACAAAACGCATCCAATAGATAACGCTCTTAATTGCAGAATGCGAATGAGGGGTAGTCCTCGTTTTTATTTTTTCGTCACTTGTATTCAACCAGCATACAGGGGACGGTATCGTGCAAGGAAGTGATCCGGAAAATCGCATTAAAATAATCTACAAATGACATTTGAAAAAAGCGTAAATAAATGAAACCTGCCACCTCCATATTCGTCGTGCCACCCACGCGTTATTTCGGGCAAAGTATGTCAGCCTCGTACACTCTTTCTGCCTTCTTCCGCCGCCCCCGCGCATACCGTTTGCGAAAATAACAGTTCATTCATGAGCTTACGCCCGCAGGTGTAATTTATGCCGACAATGCACGCGCACCTTGCGAACAGCCCGGAGACATATCACTTCGGAGGTCCTGACGAGTACACATTTGCCCGGTGTACGTGCCTTCTGGTGAAGGGAAGCGAAGAAGTAACAAGCCGGAGCTAAAGTGCTTTGAAAAGAAGCCATGCTAAGACCTAATGAAAAACGTGGGTCGCAAGGCGGCGTTTTCAGGTCAGCATGCGGGAAAAACGCATGACCTACTTGTATTTTTTTCTGCGGGGGTGGTTGAAATTCAAGAATTCTTCTAGAAAGAATGAGGAATGTATTTTGATAACTCCGGAATTGCATTCTCCGTTGGCTAAATTTTTTGCAAATTTCTATACGACCAAATTAGATTGAATGCGATATTGGGGGAGCTATTAAGCTATTAGCTTAATAATTTTTTTTCTGGTCAATTAGTTGGTCAATGTCAGGAAGCAAAAGTGGCAACATTGGAAAC